>JABCJZ010000059.1:0-163182 GCA_013184445.1 Fusarium sp. NRRL 53497 | reverse complement strand
CCCCCCCCCGTGCCTAATTCTAGTTCTACTACGTAGTTCTAGATTGCTGCCCACTTGGCATGTGGCTGTCCGGCCACCCGGCAAACAAGTTGAGCACAGACGTGCACGTTGCCTCAACACCAAAGACGACTCAAAGAGCAATATTCACTAACTAAGGTAATTCGTCAATGGATGGCCTCTGAGCTAATTTGGCGTCCGCTGCGGCTTGCAGTAGTCACTATGTCACCAATTGAAGGAGCGTAGGCAGACTCGAAAGACAAGAATTTGTTCCATCTTTCTAGGCAGACGAATTCTTCTCCTCCACCTTCTAATTCTATTACACCGCTCTCCCCCACTGACTGTCCTTGTTTGAATAATGTGCTACAGTCTGAGGCACACAGACATCTGATGTTGCGCGTCCCCCTGGACACCACGGAAGGTTTCAATTTTCAATTCCGGGTAGCACGGCCGCAATCGCAATGATTCTAATCCTGGCCCATCCACTTTCCACGTCTCGGTCGAGTCAGTCCAGTCCTTCCTCACTGAGACCATCCATAACTTACTCTCATTTCTCAAGGTGAGGTGGTGTTGATAAACATGGCACCTACAGATATTTCTCTCCCTAATCACGATATTAAACCTAAGTCTTACCATAAAGTTTGACTTTGATATTAGAACCACGAACTAAACAAACATGGTCCCTTCTATCGCTCACTCACCTACCTTATCTCATATTCTACGGTCCCCGAAACACTCACCTCTCGGTGTGTCATCCCACCTCCTTGGGTAGAACAGGTTACACCCAAGATTGCCAAATCAACCTTAACACCAACCCACCCATTGGCGCCCCCATTGGCTCATACCACCCTCACCGAAAATCTTCTCTCTCATTTTTCAGGTTGCATGGCTTCAATGACAAAGATAGCTTAGTTGTGTCGGTGGGGGTTAGCTTTCTAGAATTTACCAGCTCTTGTCTGTCGGCGGTCACAGAAATGACGAGATGAAATGTGTTACGCTTTGTTATTCAACATGGCGATCATCATTTGTGACGCACTGTTAATTGAGCTGATAGTTGTGATGACTTCCAGTCAACACCAAAAGACGGTGTATCTTGAAACTCAATATGCCTCTACTAACTCGCTTTGGCGAACCACTCCGCTTGAATACACTCAGACTAATAAGCTGAATGAAATATCAGACGATATTCAACCCTTCTCTTAAGAGGGTGCATCGCTAATACTGTAACACAGATATTCTTGCAGAGCGGACTTGGAGCTCCTTGAGTGACCCACATGATCGTCCTCGTTAACTGATCTGATCAATATCCACTGAGGCACCCTTTTGAATGAGCACAAGCGAGGTCAAGGGCCAGACAGAGACTCGAGAGTCTGTGAACGGTGTTGGCCGAATACACCCTCACTTGGATCTACAACATTATCTGACCTCTATATACACAATACTTAACAATATGACAGATAAGCACTATCAAGTTCAAGAGCCTCTTGTCCAACCAAGTGACTGATTTGTACGAGGCCCACTGACATGTTGAGGCCTGCACTAGACTATCATAACCAGGTAACCAGGCACGCAATACCTTACCCGCAGCCCCCCCCCCTGAAGCTCTTTGAAGTTGGAGCTAGGTATCGTGTGGTGGGGAGCTGTCAAGGGACAACTTACAAGGGCTGCTCCAGCTGCATGCATGCACTGAGGCTCAGTGCGAGTTCCAGAATCTCATCAGAAGCACGGCCCTCTCGCATTCCTTATCGTCCTGTCAAAAGGCGTGCCCGAGTCTGGGGTATTCTGTGGATCAGATCAGATTTCCCATGTTGACGTTTATCAAGTTGGCGAGAATGAACCGCCGATATCGAGCAGCCGTAATGCATATTCCTTCTTATTCCCTTTCCCCACTACGCATAACGGCGATTCCCGTCTGCTTCGTACGAGTCTTGTTTAGCTCTCGGGAATAGATCCAAACACTCAAATCTGGCGTTAAGATGCATATGCAGATGAGGCACCGGCCCGGGTTTAACAATGCGGTGATGAATATCATCAAAATGTCCGGGCCGGTAGTTGATCTTGTAGTCGGGACCGAGTTTCTTGTTTGGATCGTTAGATATCTCATCCGATGAGGCTATTCACCATCTATATCGGTACTATCAGTAACTAGTATCCGTCATGACCAGCAATATTTCCACATAATCAGACTTCATCTATCTCGATTGCTCCATATGAGAACATTTAACTTGCTCAATGTGGTACAGTTTTGCAAAAAAGTACTGTCGATTTCCTCCGATTCCTAAGTGTATCGATCTACCGCTCATCCAAAACCAGCCAGCCCAGAACGCCCACGGGCAGGGTATTATTACAAGGTAATCCGTTTCAAACAACAACACAATGCCACATCAATTCCTTCAACTTCCGCCCGCGCGAGGAAGCTGTTGCGGAAACAAATGTGAGTGATGCTTCCTCAACACAAGGTCACTCGGAGGCATACCGCTTTTCTTTACGCCCATCCCGCGAACACATCATCGGTCTTGATCTTCTCTCTCGACACGAATAAGGTCCAGCAGTGATGCAATATAAGGACTCTGTAAACTTAGTCAGTACATATCTTCAACCAAAGCAGGAGTTATAAACATACCAAAGCCCTGTTCTCTGCAAGGATCTCGAACAGTCGAGGTAGCAGAGGACGGAAAAGGGTCTCGTTCCAGCCACCACTCTCGCCCGTTTGCTCCTGTTTCTTGAGCATCTCTTCCTCGGCCTCTGTTTTGACAACATTGCGAGCGATGTTCCGCAATACCAGCGCAGCGCTCAGTGGGATGCCAGCCGCCTGAGGTGGCAGGTTTGGATTTCGCTCGTCCCGTACTGTCATGGTCTCCTCGACAGTCACAGCCATAGTCTTGGCGGGGATAATCCATGAGCGTTCTGGCTTTCCACTGTACGCCTCACTTGGCAATGCTGAAGAGATATGTGTGTTGATGTGCCTCGCGAAATCTTGGAGGTGCATTTTGGTGGGCTTGACAAAGCGAGAGCATTGATCCCAAGTGCAGACAAATTCCTTCTCGACATTGTCGAACTGTCCCCCTTCATTTCGCTTCTCCTCAATGTGATCCACGAGGATGTGCTCCCACAGCTTTTCGGGCTGAATGTAAAAGTGACCGCATTTCTCAAGCTTGTTGTCAGGATTTGAAGCCCAAAGACACCGGCCGTACTCCTTGCCATCCAGACTCAGAGGTTTTGGTCTCGCGCGGATACCGTGGATGATGAACTTTTGTTGTGGATCGCCAGGCTCTCTAAGAACCTGTGCATTTGAATCCTTATACACGGATGTGCTGTTTCTGATGAAGTCGGCAGGTGTGATAAGAGGCTGTCCGATGACCTTGAGCGGAGCAACAAATGCGTTCTGGTACGCCTGCCAGGCGGCAAGCTGTGTTACAAAAGAGTGGTGATCCTCTTCAAAGAAGCAGCGGACCCATCGGTGAACACGATCGGGCTCTTCAAGCTTGAGCATCTCCTGGAGAAGGTCCTCAGGCATGGGAGCGATCTGGTCACGAGCGGGAATTCTATGTTCGGACGAGAGAACAAGCTCGCGCTGTGTTTTGCGAGCACCGTGGGCTAGTAAACGGGCAAGATGATCGACAAGATTATCCGGTGTCAAGGAGCGCATTAAGGTGTCAACGTTTGGCACAACAGCAGTGTACTGATAGAGGAAATCTAGACAGGCATCAATGAGTTCATCATCGTTGAGCAGCAGCCAGCTGGCAAGTCGCTGAAGCACCGGCCCAGGAACGTTGCCTAGCTTGTTGGTGGCCTCGAGGTTCATCGAGATGCGACCGAGAGCGCGGAGAGACGTCAGAATAATGCCACGGTCGTCAGACGTCATCTGCGCCAGCAGAGTCTTGTACATGGGGTCTTCCGAGTCCAGTGTCATGAAGGGCGTCAGCTGCTCAGCGATATCCAATGCAAGGTGCTTCAATTCCACGAGAGAATCCTTTTGCGGTAGGTGCAGGATAATGCAGATAAGATCCTTGAGGGGAGGAAAGTCGGACATATTGTGAGCATTTTCTGGGAGAGTGACCATGTTCCGCATTGTCAAGACGGCCTCAGTGATCAGCACCATGTTATCTGCGTATGACTCAGTTTGCAGAACATCGGGCATATCCTTCTCGATAAGATTTTCAATCCGCTCTAGGATATCCTGTGTACCGTTGTTTCCATCGAGGGCAGCCGGGTCACTGGAGTCATATGGTAGGCTCCATGAGACGCTCCAGTTGACATGGTAGAACAGCCCCCCCACCTCAAGGGCTTTGTCTACTAGACCTTCGGCCAGACCTGGAAATGAATCGAACTTGTACTTGTCGCCTCGCTCAAAAGAAATTTTTACAAGGTGACTGAGTGCAAAAGCCTGTTCAGCGGGGATATTTGATCGCAGAGCGTTCAAACATCGCATGTAAATGTTGGGACCATCAAAGCCGGCTACTAGCGTTAGTTTCATCAAAGTACATGGAGGATGATATATAGAATGGACACTCACTGCCAGGTTGCATCGGTTGACGAGGGTCCAGGCGTGGAAGCTGGCGTGGCTTCTGAAACTCGGCGGGCGCATTGCTGGGGGTCGCCACTGCACGGAGTGCCAAGGGTTTAGAAAATCGCGGTTGATAGGCAGTGACTAGATTTGATGTGTTTTCAGAGGTAGTGGGGTGGTGAAGAACCGAGGGACCTCGGTTTCCCTGGTAATTCTGTTGCTGGTGCTGCTGAGGTACGTGCATGTTCGGATGATGCGAGGGAGTCTGAGGAGGGTTGGCGGCTGGTGAGTTGGTACTACTCGCGTGGTGAGCAGAAGAATGCCGGGTTGTTCGTGAAGGTCCAGTATCTGGCTGAAAGATGACGCGCTGAGGGGGGGCCTCACGCAATCCCCTTGATGCACGCGCGCTGGCAGCAGTGTCTGGCACCGGCCGCTCGCGGACGGGTGTACCATCGTCTCCCGAGGCCGCTGAGTCTGTGGCACCAACATTGCTCTCTCGTTTCTTTCCCCAGAAATTTTCCCTGGTACGTGACAATAAGCTGGCGCCCTTGGCCGTCACATCTTCCAGAATGTCTTTGGGTGGGGGTTCCTTTCCATGAACTGTGCTGATCTCAAACGCAGCCAGGTTCTTATAGAACTTTTCCTTCAAGGAAAAGGCAGTTGAGGCTTCATTGTTAGAATATATGCCGAGCTCGGAGGCCATACGACGCCACGCAAGCTTCTCCTCTGAAATCTTGTCATAGCCGCCACTTTCCACGATATGGTTGAAGACCTTGAATAAGTCTAGATGTGTTGCGCCGACCTTGGGTTCTGGGTCAAGTGTAGTTCCTCGCTTGGCATGATAATCACGGAGTCGCGACATGAAATCCTCGTATTCGGGGGTGCGATCTATCGCGTGCGGCGGCACCTCATTGCGAACGGGAGCCATCTCGAGCAGTCGTATCGGGGATTGGTGATGCGCGGATGGAATGGATGGAGACAGGATACGAAGAATGCGCGGTCGGGAAGAAAGGGTGGTAGTTTTGACGTCGTCGAGCTGCGTTAGGTGTCGCGCAGTGAAGCAAGATCACCAGCAAACAGGCGCATCCACACAGCGTCTAAGAATTTACAGCGACCTCTGTATCAATTAATTGGTTGATTTTGGAGATGTCGTGGGTGATTGCAGCCAGATCCACGAGATCTCGAATCGCATGGGTCAATGATCGTTTGCTTTGGCGCGGCGCGTCGAAGTCTCGGGGGGCTGAGATTAGGCTAGCTTATCTCCACGTGACTATTTAGCACTAAATGCCCACTTTGCCCATGCCCGTTAGCCAATCGTTATACATCCTTCAACCTCAACTGCTCCTTCCCAAAGTTGGGATGACTGGCCAGACCTTTAAAAGTTGAGAAGGTACTACTTTTTTAGGCATCAGATATCGGCAGGTGCTTGATATCTTAAATATTTACCTAAGGCAGTTAGGTCTAGTAGGCTGGAAGGACCCTGAAGATGAGCACGATGTGATTTGCAAGGCAAGTGAAGGGTCACTTAACCACTCTTGATTGTATTTCGCATCCAGCCTATCTAGAATCAACTCGTTTTCTCAATCAACTGCGCATTCTTCTGCAATCCAACGATGCCTGGTCCTCCAACCCCTGTATCCTGTTGCCCACTCGTGTATCTAGAGATCCGTGATGGAGCGTCTGCCAGAGCCTACAACTCCTTCCACCCGCACAGCGCTTTCAACCTGACAATCGAAGGCGAAAGGCCGGTCGATGCAGAAATGGGCACTTTGATTCTTTTGATTCATAAAGGGAAGCAACAAGTGGTACGAACATGTAAAGCTGGGCTATCGTAGGAAGCTAATAGACAAGGTTTCCCTCCGACTCAACCAAATAATAGGAGGCTCGCAGCCTTCTGACGACATTTTGAGCATCAGCAAGCAAGCCCTTCGAATGTGTATCTGCGTTCCCGGGAAGTCTCAAGCGCTTCTCGCGCAGTTCGAGGAGAAGAGAGATTTCAGCGTTGCTGTTTGCTTGTTGCAGAAGGCTGGCTTCTATCCCAGCGAAAGAATACCGACATCTCTCCTAACAACCCCCCCATCAGCTGCACCTCAGAGACCCGAGTTCTCCTTTGATCTTAGGCCACGTCTCTCGTCAATCGCACCCTCTTCTCTTTTACCTTGGAACCATCAGCAGGCTGTTCCTCAACCTGACATGTCTTTCACCGCAATGTTAAACGCCCCCTTTCAGCCTTCAATGTTAGCACCAGTTCCGACCTCCCACATCGCACATCCACAAAGAACACTCCCAGTGCCTATGCAGCACTATTCATCTGCAAACGGAATATCAAATACAGTACCAGTGGCGACACAGCTCAACCCCTATAGGATGTTCCTTGAGAGGGACAACATCCGCTCACATATACCTCGTGTGGGCTCGCCTCTTAGATACTCATTTGACTCGAGTTCGCCCCCAATACAATCACCCAACTACGGCCACGAAGCGAGGGCTCCCGAGAATACGTTCACAGCAGGATTCGATACCCAGAGTCATGTCGAGCACAGTAGTTCTACAGTCAGCACCCCTGAAAGCTCTCAAAATATTGCGATCGGTGGCTACAAGCCAGACAGGAACTTGAACAAGGAGTCTTCATCTGTAACCCATCATCATCAGTCACTGCAGGAGGAGACTCAGAACTTTCGCAATTTGATGCCTCGGCCAAGAAAACTTCCATTCGATTCAAGCGCAAAGAAGACTAAGTCAGACGGAAGATCCGGAATGCCTGGAGTGCCTGGAAATGTTCCAGTTGAGAAGGGGAAAGAACTCAATTCTAGAAAGCCAACAAGTTCTCTTGGAAGACCTCAAAGGCCACCATTTGTCGATTCGAGGAAAACGAAAACCACCGACTCCTCAAATCACACGACAATCAAAGGACCAAACCAGCCCAGTGCAAGAAGGTTTTCGTCAAGAATAAAAAATATCCATTCTAATAGCGCCCAGGGGCTTGAAGCTCGTGCCCCAGACTCTGGTTCCGTGGCTCAGGCTGCGAGTGGGAAATCAAAAAGCGAAAGTTACAAGGACGCCGAATGTCAGGCCGAGTTACTAGAAGATCGAGATACCTCAGACGTGCCCATAAGATCCCCGACGATAAAACAAGATTCCTCAGGCATGGACGCCCCGCCGTGGGTTATGGTTACCGACTGCAACACGTTGAAGGATTTGAATCAAGCAACCGCTACGATATTTGAACAGTACAAAAAGGATATTGCAGATGGGGGTAACGAGGCGCTATATGCAAAGTTTTACTTGGATCGGTTATGGGAAAAGCGTAGGGACTTTTGGTTTGAAAGGCTTCAAGGCATGGTGAGTGGGCAGTGACGCTGGTGACCAGACGAGTTCCCTAGCACTTGGAAGAGTCACTACCTTATAATTCATAGAGAGGAAATACAGACCATGCTTAGGGAGGAGCTTCCGTGGTTTTGACTTTACGGTGACAGTGAGCACATAAACATACCTACATAACATATTCGCGCAAGCAAAGCTTGATTCTATTCGACTGCTTATATCCCTCCCTCCCCTTCCCCTTTTCTGTCAAGACCTGATTCAAATTACATCCTTTACCCATCAATTTTATCACGGCATCAAACCACTGATACCTCAATACTTTCCAAGGATTTGTTTCTATCCCCTCGATCTTGGACAATTCCCACCACTTACAGCTGAACTATCCCACTTCAAATATTATATTCATAGCAGCTGTTATCATGTCCATCTCCGACATAGTCCTCCTCAGTATCGAAGATCCTGATCTTCTTACAGCATTTCGACATCCGCTCCCCAATTCCAACAAAGGCCAGATGTCTCCCAGCCCTGATACCGAACGACTTCCGGAAGTCTTTCCTGACGTCGATGTCGAGAAAGTTCACGCCATCAATGCGAAACGAATGCGCGAACCCATCGGCCGTAAGTTATCCTTTCATCCACACTTTTCATCACCAGAGCTAACCTTATAATTATAGGTGCTAGCAAACGTCTGGCTCGCCACTCTGGCTGGTTTTGTCACAAGAAGGGCCTAAGGGGTCTCTTCAAGGGCATCGATCTCCGTGATACTGAGGAGATTTTCGAGAGAGATGTCCGACTCTATCGAAAGACCAGCCACGGCCAGGGCGCCCAGCACACGCTGGAATGGGGGGAGCAAAAGGGGAATAATATCATGGTTATCAGCCGTCAGACTGGTGCCGTGGTCAAGCGCATGAGCCAAAAGAGGCTCAAATTCTGCACCCGACCACTCCTACACATACGCGAAACTATCGACCAGCGTATGGATGAGATCGAGAGTGGCGCAGGTGAGGTTGCCAGAGCCTTCTATATTATTCAAGTCAAGGATACACCCCAGGAGGCAATCTGGCACCTCATTCGCAAGCAACCTGGGACATGCGTCAGAATCCGTACGCAGTCTTATACGACATGAGTTAGGGAGAATGTTTGGGCTTGAGGGTCTTGTAGTGGTAACTTATTAGATGGACTGCGCCAGTATAAAGGAAGGGAAAAACAGGGATGTATCATACCAGATTTAGCTATTGAATGTACGGCGCATGGATAGGTGTTAATTGTGTTATGCAAGATGTTTTTTGGTCATGCCTATAAGCCAATCAAGTTTTCTCCAAGACAACAACAGAATGGTGATATATAACCTCAAGTCTAAATATATGCCCAGGCACCGAACCAATAATGGTCCAGAAATATCAAATTTGAGGTTATACTTATTACTGGTAACCAGAATTGCAACAAAAAAAAAAGCTTACTGCTTTATTTGCAGCTGAGTGAAGTCTAAAGTGTCACGCGACATCTTTAGACTTCTAAACTTTCTTTCTAAAAGTTTCTCGTGTGATCTCTGACTTGCATATCGATATGCTAGGACTCAGGGGGTTGATGCACTCAATAGTGAATACCAATTCCTCAGGTGGTTGGCTCCAAGGATCACAAAACTGATGAGCTCCCCGAGGGTCATAAAGAGTCAGATGAGAATTACTCATTGGAAGGTTCCCTTGAGGTGGTTATGGTGTTTCATCTTGACTTCGAATTTGATATCCCAAAACCTTCTAACAACAGGTCCGATAACAGTGCCCACCGTTGCGTATATTTTCACAGGTACAGGTACTAGCTAGATCTCGCCTTTATATGCACTCATTAGCGAAGGTTTGGCATTGATTTAACGCATACTGTAAGCTTGTGGAATTTTAATAACATAAAAATGGGTGTGGGTGCTACGAGGTTTGTACAGTCTTTTCAGAACCGCCAGTTTTTTCAAGATAGACAAAAGACAAGAAGCACATCGTATTCATAAGATATCCAGCCGAAAAGTGCCTAAAGGGTATTTAAATCGATACAAAGATAACAGCCGTTACTCCTTCATCTTGACATAGTTGCTGGGGAAGATGCCTGTTCTTGTGCCAATCTGTCCGGTCCTGTAAGTTGTTAGTTGTGCTGGTAGCAAAGGCAAAGATGGTTGGGATACATACCACCAGTCGTTATCGCTCTCGGTTCGCTTCAGAACAGTAATAACCTCGCCCTTTTTGAAAGCCAGATCGCCTGGTTGATCCGCGTCAAAGTTGAACACGGCGACCGCTTCATTCTTTTTAAGCAGTGCTTGCTTAGCACCAAAGTTTGGTTTGGGAGCTGCGGGCCGCCCGGGGCCAACCTTCTTCTCTGCGCCAAAGCTTCCGGCTGAGGGGTTGTCCCGGTAAACGTAGTCGTTGTTCGCTGCATTACCAGAGGCAAATGTGCTTGAGCGCGTGGGTCCGCCAAAACCGCCCGGCCTGTCGTATACATCGTCCTGCCATGTGTTCGACCGGCTTGGTCGTCCGAAACCACCATCGTATGAACCGGAACCGGCGCGGTCGCGCGCGTCCTCTCCCATCGCAGATCCTCGGCGACCGTTCCACACAACATCATCATGCTGGTCGTCGTATACAGGATTGTCGTTATACATGGCGTCGTCACCACGGCCTCCCATGCCGCTGAAAGCGCGCGAGTTAAGGATGTTCATGAGAGGTGCCGCTTGAGGAGGCGGTCGCACAGAACCGGTGAGGAGCTGCTGTGCTGTGAAGCGCTGGCCGTACATCTTCTCGTTGGCATCGCGACGCTCAATGATGGCAGATCCTTCAAGCGAGACACCGGCGAACAAGCCCTTGGTCTTGGAGTAGCTGAAGATTCCTGCGACACCTTTGAGCGAAGCAGCACCGGCTGCCTCGGCATTGCGACCGACGGGACCAGCTGCTAGGGAAACATTGCCACCAAGGGTCAGAGAACCAGCCTGGGCAAATGACCTAACAGCGCTCGAATCGTTCAGAATGAAAACAAAATCGGTCAATTCAAAACCAACTTGACCACCGAAGCCGGCTCCGGCGGTCGCAATAGCACTCGGGGCACTCCATCCACCCTCAGGAAGTCGAGCGACGACGAGACCGCTACCGAAACGACCTGAGCCGAGGAAGCCGGCCTTGAGAACGGTGATGATGGCGAGGCCCTTAGCGTTGGCGAGGATGGAGGGAGGAATGACCTTGTCGGGGCCGAAAGACTGGCGAGGGTTGATAAACGACGTCAGGATCTTGCCGCATTTCTTGCATTCCGCTATTGAAGAGTTGTGTTAGCCATGTCTCGAAAGTCTGGGTGCTTTAGCTGGTCGATTGGCTGATGGGTGGAGCGGTTCATGATGCGCGATCATGAGCTCGGAATTGGTGGCTCGACTTACACGCCATAGACGACGGGAGGGGGTTATTGATGCCCATCTTGGTACACTCAACTGAAGTTGAACAAATTCGAGGAACAAATTAGGGAGTGAGATCGAAAGTATGTCTTCGCGCAAGTCGAAAACAGTTGTTGGAGGAGCCAAGAAGCTCTTCTGTACAAGGGCGAGTGAGTGGGGTTGATCTGATAGGTATAGTAGTAGCCCAGCCCAGCTTGTCGGGGTTGCGTCGTCACCAGACGAGTTACTGCTGCGCCTCGATGATTTCTAAATCTCTGCCAAGCTTTGGTCGTAAGCAAACGAGTGTTGGGTATTCTGCGGGCGATATTGTACGAGCGGTTGTAGGATCGACAAAGACACCAGGAAAGAAAATGAAGTCAATTAGGTGTAGGCGTCGGGTTTTAGGTAGATGCACATTCACGGCACCGAGCACACCATGCGATGGGGAAGCCTCTATTTCATGTGGCGCAGTTACCTAACCGTCATCAGTACGAATAAAGACAAATCGCCAGCAGCCGAATCTTTCGTAACTGCCCAACCATGTTCCTTCATATGTCCTTGTCGGTAACCTGATGCCCCGCCTCAGGCGTTAAATGTCTCCGTACGACAGCTTTCATTGCTCTTTGGCGCCTGGAGAAATCTCCAGTGTATGAGTGGAAGAGAGGTGTGGCTGTTATTCGATGTGTGGCGGTGTAATCAGCACGTACTTACGGTACGTACCAGTGAATGTCCAGCGCGCCGGCGTGGCCGTGGCGGACTCTGGAGCCGAGGGGAGGTCGTCATGGCTGTAGAGTTGGAGCTCGAACCCCTTTCACATCTTGGCATTTAACTTCTGGGAGGACAATTCACGACGACAAAGACTTGAAGTCTGTGTCACGGCGACAACACGTAAATACAAAAATCATTTTGTGCTGATTGAGCGCTTTGCCATAACGATAGCCCCTGTTCTCACCATCCTCATCTTCCGACGACCCTTACCATGTCCGAAGCCTACGAACGAGAGCGCCAGAACAATGCGCGCCTCGACGAACTCTCCGCAAAGGTCTCTGCCCTTCGCGGCGTGACAGTCGACATCTACGATAACGCCCGAGCTCAAGATGTCATCGACAACACCGTCCGTCTACCTCCTTCGCAAGCGACAACCCTCCAGACCGCTGACGTCTAACAGTCCGATACTTTCTCCTCCATGACCACACAAATGAAGGGCTCTGCCGGCCGCTTAACTCGCATGGCTGCATCCGGCAACCGTGTCGCTATCCTCAAGTTGTCGGGAATCGTTATTGGCGTTTTCCTGGTGTTATTCTATGGCTCAAAACTGATATTCTGAGAGCCTGGAGCGCAAGCGTATAAGCTGGATCTGGAATCATCATAATACATGACAGTCATTCGGAAAGGAAGAGAGGATGTCTATCACAGGTACTATACACAATTAAGGAGATACGGCAGAGGGCATCCAAATGTCCGCAACTAAGAGGCTAAGGAGTTATTCCCCAGGAATTCTACTGTTTTGGCAGCGTTAGGCCGGCGTTATTTGAATACATTCACATTGCTTCATCACCAGCGTCAATATCATAATGGTCGTACAATTTAAGCCATCGCATTTCGCGTCTACATGACGCCTAACATGCAAACGCCCAAACATGCCTGCAATCGTTTTATAGAAACCCCCACCGAAAAGCCATCTAGATGTTTCCAAGAATTCACTGCTTACTGCCACACGTTAGAGAACAAGTCGTCATCTCCGCCAAAGCCGCCGCTGGGCTTGGCTTGACCACCGCTGCCACCCGCAGCAGGTCCACTGCTTGTCCATCCTCCAAACTCCTCGTCGGCCGATACCTTGGGCGATGAGATAGGGTTAAAGCCGCCAGATGCTCCGGGAACGATAGGAGTATTGGCAAAGGCGCCTCCACTGTTGCCCCAGCCAAAGTCGCTGGCCGCTGGCTTGGGTGGTTCCGGGGCTTTCTGAACAGGAGCTGGTGCGGGAGCAGCAGGGGCTCCCCATTCACTTCCACCCCAAACATCGGCACCAGAGAAACCACCCATAGAGCTGGTTGTGTTGGCAGTTGTAGCGGTGTTGGTAGGTGCGGCAGCAGGAGGGCTTTGAGGGGACGAGAGATTGAAGACAGAGTTTGTGGGATCAGGTGCGGCCTGTGGTGGAGGAGGCGATGTGGTCACAGGCGCAGAAAGGTCGAAGAGGTCACCCATAGCAGAGGATTGAGCAGGCTTGGGTGCGGCGGGTGCAGCAGCAGGTGGTGGGGAAGAAAAACCACCAAAATCGGAGAAGTTAGAGAAGTTGGAAGATTGCTGCTGTTGAATAGGAGCAGCTGGCTGAGAGGGTTTGCTGTTGAAGAAGCTACCTCCTCCTAGGCCACCAAAAGCATTATTGTTGCTCGATGTGTTACGGCTGGCCGAACCGAGGCTGGCAAAAGGATCGGGAGCAGCGGGCTTAGGGGCATTCGAAACGCTGAGGCTGCTAAAGGCATCATTGAAGCCACCAACGGAACCTTGGGACTGGTGGCTGAAAGTGGGAGAGGCAAAACCACCAAAGCCTCCTGCGGATGACGGTTGCTGGGGTTGAGCAGGAGGTTGTGGTTTAGGTGCAGTAGCATATAGAGAGAGGATAGACTGTTTCAAATCGGGACGAGACTGGCCGCTTGGGGCGGTACCAGTTGTGCTGGCTGGTCGTGGAGGAGCCGCAGGTTCACCAAAGAAGTCGAGCCCGAGAAGCGAGTCCTTTGTGCTTGTTGTCCTCGGAGGAGCAGGTTCCGCCTTAGAAGGAACCCTAGCCGACTGGGGAGCAGCGCTGCTTGATCGAACAGGAACAGGATCTCCACCGATAAGATCTCCCTGTGGCGGAGGGATATGCTTGGGTGCTTGTGAGTTGCCCAGGGATGCCTTCCTGATGGACTCCTTGCGCTCTATAACCTGCTTCTCCTTGACAATGCTCAGGGGGACATCATCGTCGCCATCGGCATCGAGGCTCGCAGGGTCGGGCATGGGGCCGTCCATAACCCATCTCTTTAGTTCGTACTTGGTTCGGATAAAGTTCTCGATCTTGGCTTCGGAGGGAGCGTGACCTGACGCAAGCTTGGCCTCCCAGTACTTGTTGGCGCGAGCATTTCCCCAGCTCAGAACACTCTGGAGTTGTTCGTCGGTCCAGGAATCGAGGTCGACGGACTTAACTCGGCTGATGTGAGTTCCCATGCCGCGATGGATGCCCGAGCATCGGATACAGATGAAGACGCCCAAGTTCCAGCTGGCCCATCGAGGATCTAGAAAAGTGAGCAGGGTGCGCTATTCAGCTCGCTGGGCAATACGTACGCTTGTTTCTTTTGCAATCGGAGCAGACCTTATTGGCCTCCAACTTGAGGAGACTCTTGATGGTCGCTTGGTTTTGCGCCGCCCGCTCAGCAGCGGGGTTCGGGGCTCTCCTGGACATGATGATATCTTGGAGGTGGTACACGATAAGGCGAAATTGAGTCGAGGTGAGATTCGAGTCGAGGGAATTCGGGATGTCACTCTTTAAGAGCGTTGTTGCAAAGTGGCAACCTGTTCGAAAAAGGTGTGCCTAGAATTGGATGAAGGTCGATAGGGAGGTGCCAAGGTGGTCAGGTCGGTGATGATTTAGTCCCTTTAGATGCCCAGCGGAATTAATGCACGAGCGGGTCTAGACGCTGCGTGGTAGGTACCTGACCCCTGGAATTGGCGGGGGGTTACAAAACTACACCAGCCACTGTGAGATTGCTCCTTTAACCTGCTTTTATGACATTTCTTCTGTGGCCGAAGTTAAACTTATTGAAGAAAAATGTTTATTGATTACCTCGACTAAGTGATTGTCTCAAATAAACTCAGAGTCTGTCTCCGGGGTCAAAGAAAAACACAGAATCGAACTACCCAAGATGTACCAAGTCCTCCCTAAACTTATGATAATATATATAGAAGGTTAATATTATCTTAGAATAATAGTAGCCTAATAGTTAGAATTTAATCTGATAATATAGTATTAATAATATGCTCTTTTATTATAGTAAAATTCTTTAAAGGGATTCTGGTTTTTTCTACTACCCGGAGGCCTGTCTTTATAAGCCCAGCCCGATTATGAGACGGAACATGGGGGCTGAAACAAATTGAAGCCTTATCATGGATTGTTAAGAAATAACATCTTACGGATGGAGTGCCCAAACTGATGAATCAACAAATTACCTTATCTGGAATTTTACCAGCGTATTCAAGCGCAAAGCTCAACGTTGGAGCCACAAACAGCGTATAGCGGATAACTAAGGTGTGGCTGTGGTGTCGATGATGCAAATGATTCCACAGTTACAACTCATGATTTGTCACATTCGCTCGTTGGTTGCCACTAAGACCTTGAACCTGTAACCTCTATCATTGATGTTTTGGAATATTAACTCAACCTTCCATCAAATATAAATAAGGAACTCAAGTCTACTCTCAATGCGTTTCTCTCCACTACTATCAACACTCTTCTACACTTTCTCAAGCATTACCCGTGCAAGACCACCTCTGCCCTCACGCTTAGCTTTTCGACTTATTCCTCTTCGATCTATGTCTGGTATTCCTTTCTTAGGCGCTCTATTCGGCACTTCATCTAAGAACTCCTCCAACATGTCTTACCCCGATCAACGTTCAAACGACGAGTGGCGAGCCGTCCTCAACAAAGGTAAGTTTGGACACTATTAGTTGGTCTTTTGCGCAGTTTGCTGACAATCGCAGAGCAATTCCGTATCCTCCGTGAGAAGGGCACTGAGGCTCCTGGTTCTGGAAAGTTTGACAAGCACTCTCCTGATCAGGGCGTCTACACTTGTGCTGGCTGTGATGCGCCGCTTTACAAGGCGGGTCACAAGTTTAAGTCCGGCTGCGGCTGGCCAGCCTACTTTGACAGCATCCCTGGCGCCGTTGTCCGCCATGAGGATCGTACTTTTGGTATGGCACGAACAGAGATCGTGTGTGCCAACTGCGGTGGTCACTTAGGGCATGTATTCAAGGGCGAGGGCTATGACACCCCTACTGATGAGCGCCATTGTGTGAACAGCGTCAGTCTAAGCTTTTCGCCTGACGACAAGACTGTCAAGGATAAGCCTGAGAGCAAGGCTTGATTTGAGAGACGGGCTTGGAGAGCCCAATGGTGAGGTTATGGGGTTATGAGCGGTCACTTGTATGGATGAGGAGTATCTGGCGCAGAGAGTGTAGTGGTGTAGTATTTAACTGAAATTAATATCTAACAATATCGATCAACGAACGGATTCTAAACTACTAGTTTCACACAAGCCCATTTTATGGTACTGACTATGGTTGTTAGTGCGAATCTTAACTCGCCATATCTCATTAAATCACTTCAGTCAAATCTCTCAGGGAAGCATACCCACTCGCCGAGATCTCCATCCCAATGCCTGAATCTCTGAGTATCTTGGTCCCATGTCCAGTAATCGTCTTCTATGTCACTATCTTCGGAGAACTCGATCTCGGGTGGTGTCAGGGGTTGTCCCTGCATATATGCTTCTTCGATGCCTGGGCTGACAGCTCTCATCGGCTTGTCCTCGAAAGTGATAGCCAGGCAGCGTATCTTCTCTTCCAGGTCTTCTACTCGAAAAGCCTTGGCTCCTTGGCCTATGCTTTTATGAACGTATTTACTCCTGTCCGGACTTGGGTCAATTGCATCATCCTTAACTGACAATTCCTCGTCCCGAATTCCGTTATGTCCCGAAGATGTATATGTCGAACAGTTCCATGCCTTCTTGGATCGATAGCTAGGGAACATCGTCGTGTTGTCTCGAGTCACTTGACCTTTTCCACAGTTGGACTTCCGCTGGGGGTCCTTCAACTGTCTCCTACGACATTTTTCCCTTGTGGAAGCTTCCACGGAGCGGGTTATGGTATATATGTTTCCTCTCCTAGCATAGGAGTGTCCAGGCGTGGTGGTCTAAGAATTGTCAGCTTACCTATTGCAGTGCTTCAAGGCTTCGGGTAGCCTTACCTTGACCAGCGCATTACAGCAACTCTGCTCATTGTCTTCTGAGATATCCTTCCTGCCCACTGGACAGTGCATAGACAAGGCTTTGAAGATAGTGTTGGGGGCCATTAAATTAGCCAATCCAGTTGTTTTCCTGGGTCTTGAGTCAGGTTATTCCGGTGCGAATTTCAATGTAGTTTCTGGTAATTCCGTAAAGATCACTTTCCGGGAGACCTATGGTGCAAGTTAGAATACATAGTGAGATATTCACAACAACGATATACTTACTATAGTCTCTTTTTAGTAGCTACTGATCTTGGGAGTCTCATAGAATCCATTCTGGGACATACATGGACATGTTTTATCCTTATCATGAAGCGGTCTTGGAAATGGGCAGCGTTCAGCTCGCTCAATTCGCGGCTCATTACGATGATGAGGCGAATGTGTCATTCTTGAGGCACGCTACGTCGTAACCATTTATTGTGAATTTGGTCATTTTAAGTTGATTTCTGTCAGAGCCTGACGCCCGGGTACTATGTGCCTACGAGGCGCAGCAGACTAGCAACCCCATATGCAGTCGCCTTTAAAGTAAAGAGGTTGAAAGACCGTGATTGTGATAAGGCAGTACAGATGTGGAATGCAACTGTAATCCATGTGTTGGTGTCGGCGGTCCCGTTTTCTGACTGGCCGAAACCGTACCACGTGACTAGCTTCCGCACCCTCGCCCAAAGGATCGTGACATCGTTAACTTGTATACAGCATCCTTCTTATTGGTACCTCGCTCCAAAATTGGCTGCCCTGGCTCTATGCCTCTACAATTTTTCTACTTTCTTTGTAGTAGACTAGTCCTCTTAAAAGGAGGGGGGAAACTAATGTCACTAGGGGGTTCGAACAGTGAACCTCCACCTCGCCCAAAAAGGTTATGTCGTTCTCTAGTACATATGCTCTCTAGACCAGAATGCCACCGACCCGAAGGTATTTTGGTTTTCGTTCACATAAAATATATACTACCAGCTACAATAGGCCTTGTGCTTGGTCTTGAAGAAGAAAACCACAAGTTTTTCAAATTGTGCCGGGGCCAGGAGCTTGGCGCATCTTGATGTTGCTCACAAGTACGAAATACACAGCACTGTGCCGCATACTTGTCGCCCCTCATTCAGGTACATCCTACGCGTGTTCCGTAGTCCAGAAAACGGGCCTTAACCAGGCCCAAAACGGGGCCGCTCAACACCAACACATGCATTCTGCTTGTGATTTAAATCTGCATCCGCGCCTCATCAAAGTGATGAGGTGCAGTTTCAACCATGGCTGGCCAGTCTCGGTTGTACAACGCACCGAGGCGGCTCTTTATTTCACCGTCGCGAGCACAGCCCGCCTTATAAAGTCGGTAAACAGAGGCTGTGCATCGAATGACAAGCACCATGGCCACTCAAGAGCCTTATTCTCAAAGTGCTTAACAGAAAAGAGGATCGAGGCAGACAATTGGACCAGTATGCTGGTATGCCTCGGGATAAAGAAGCATGCTGATCCAGGGCCTAATCCAATGACTGGGCACAGATAATTGCATATTGCTGCGCTGCCTGTCACGATGGTGGGCCAAAACCTAGCAGAGATGTTTTCACCTAGACATGAGATGAAACCTCATATACTTGATACATACATCCAGTTGAAAGTTATATACTTCCTTCCACTACACCATTTATTGCGACCAGTTCACATTTAAGAACCAGGTCCGATCTTTTTTGCAACGTTTCCTTTTCTACCAGGCACTACTCCTCTGCCTAATATACAGTTCGTCGACACTCATCAATGACTCCGCCGAATAGACGACGGAACCCGGCTCTGGCAGCTCGGCCTGGCCGTTTGAAACTAAGCGTGGTCGAAGATAGCATCAGGCAAGCTTCGGCTCGCTCGCGGTCACCCACAACGCTCAGTCCTATCTCCAAGGATCGAAGGCGTCGCAGTAGTTCATCTACTACTTCCCACACGGCTGAAGCATTTCGACGGCAGATCAGAAGTAATAGACAGTTTGATTCATTGAGTTTTCAAGACCAGTTGAATCAAGCCGGAACTTCACTGCCATTTTCGCCTTTCGGTCCTCAAGACTGCTCGCCATTTCCTCGGTTATCCATCGATGAGTCTGCCGTATTCACAGATGAGGAACCTCCAAGCCAAGGCCAGTCTCCGATTGCACAGCCATCCGGGCCCAACTGGCAGCAGACCCCAGCACAGCCCCTTGGAAGCACTCTGAGAGCTCAGTCAGCACGAGTCAAAGATGGTCAAATGATACGAGTTACTTTGAAGACCCAGACCACCGAAGTACCTTGTATCGCGAAATGCTATCTCACTCGTGAGCAGAGTGTTGTTGATAACGACTTTGCTCGCAACTGGGGCGTCAAGATACATCCGGTGCCTAAGCCGCGCTGGAAGGATGCCAGACATTGGTGCGTTCTGGACGTGATTGATGTGGAAACAATTGGCAGTGTCCAACAGCAACTAAGAATTCGGCTTGGCAAGCTTCCAGACCAACGATTCAGTGTTGAACTGGGCACTGATGCTCTCAAGACTCTCCGCTTAGTTGATGAAACAGGTGAGTAGAGTATCGTCCTAATTAGCTCGGATGAAAACATGACTAATCTCGAGACAGAAACAGTGTCGCAGTTCTCTAGGTCCGCACCACCTAGTCAATATCTATCATGGACTGGTGCCAGTCCTTCTTACATGCAGCAACCTCAAGATGTCCTCGCGCCTTACGTGCTGACACCTCCAGCACCACAGCAGTTCACAACTGGTCGTAATCGTGCATTGACAGTACCCTCGATGATACCTGCTATCAGGATAGACACTTCGTTCGACACTTCACTGCCTGTACCGATGTCTATGGGTGATTCAGGTTCTGGTGAGGATTCAAGTTCACCTTGGGATGCTTTATCGACAGCGTCTCAGTCATATCAAGATGATGACAGAAGCGCCTGGAGCCCAGCTATTTCCGATTGTGGGGGCCTTTCATCTTCTTATGACACCTGTATGAAATAGAAATGTTTGTTTTCTTTCCTTGGCGGCAGTCGGAGTTCACCTCGAACCAAAATTCCTATGTCTTTAACTTATCGATACCCAGTTTGGGAATAGCGGTGTCATGAGTCGGATTCACTTAGACAACGGGCGTTGTTCATTTTCCTTGTGATAATTGGGGGACCACGTGCTTATCACAGTTCAGGTCAAATCGTCATTTTTTGGAGTATTCCTTATTTTGTAAGCCACTTCGTGACGCAAGAGTGAAAACTGTTGGAGATTTCCCCCGCGCTGAAAGCTGGGGAACTTCCAGGTTCGCATGTGATCGGGGCACTAAACTAACTTAGAAGAGCCGCTAACAACGCCAAGACTGGGGCAACAACATGCCTCGGTTCATACGGTTTTGAAGTCCGTCTTTGGTGTCCATCTTCGGCCATTCTTTACCATCTCCTCCTGTGACAAAGCTGACCAAGCCCGACTCTACTCCTACACACTATCAACATCCGAGGTCTAACAAGATTTTTCTCTGTATAATAATCCTCCCTGATACTTGTTCTCTTCCTCGATCCATCTTTATCTTTGTTTTGCGCATTATACCCAGTACTCAACTCCCTTCACATCACATACCCTTACATCATAGCAAAAATGGGCGGTATGTCTCGTCGTCGCACCCTGCGCTTATGAGCATGACAAGATAACCTAACCTCTTCTCCAGTCACCGACAGAATCATTCAGATTGGAGGTCAGATCTCTGGTGACCCGACCGCTGGCGGTCGTGAGAAGATCCTCCAGAAGAACCCCGACGATGTATGTTCACAATATCTTTCCTGTGCGCCGAATAGCTCACTGACCCCAAATAGATCGTCGTCACTGCCGCCTGCCGAAGCGCATTCACCAAGGGAGGTCGCGGAGGTCTGAAGGATACTCCTGCTGCTGATATCATGGCCGGCATCCTCAAGGCCATCCTGGACCGCTCAAAGATCAACCCCGCCCTCGTCGAGGACCTATGTGTCGGAACTGTTCTCGCCCCCGGTGGTGGCGCAACTGAGATGCGAGCTGCCAGCTTGGCTGCCGGTTTCCCTGAATCCATCGCCGTCCGAACCCTCAACAGACAATGCTCTTCTGGTCTCCAAGCGACCGTCGATGTCGCCAACCAGATCAAGACCGGCATGATCGATATTGGTATTGGTGCTGGTGTTGAGAGCATGTCTCTGAACTATGGCCCCGGCGCTGTCGCCGAGTTCTCAGAAGCTTTTGAGAAGCACCCTGAGGCTGCCAACTGCAAGGTCCCCATGGGTGTCCTGTCTGAGCAGATGGCCAAGGACCTCAACATCACCCGAGCCACACAAGACGCTTTCGCCGCCTCGTCATACCAGAAGGCCGTCAAGGCTCAACAAGCGGGTCTCTTTGACGAGGAGATTGCTCCTCTCAAGGTCAAGTTTGAGGACAAGGAGGGTAACACCAAGGAGATTACCGTCGCCAAGGATGATGGTGTCCGAGATGGTATCACCGTCGAGTCTCTCGGCAAGATCCGCGCTGCCTTTGCCAAGGATGGTTCTATCCACGCTGGTAACGCCAGTCAGATCTCTGATGGCGCTGCTGCCGTTCTTCTCATGAAGCGATCCACCGCTGAGAAGCTCGGCCAGACGATCCTCGGCAAGTACGTCTGCGCCTCGGTTGTTGGTGTCAAGCCCCTCCTCATGGGTCAGGGTCCCTGGAAGGCTATTCCTAAGGCTCTTGAGCTTGCCGGTATTTCCAAGGATGATGTCGACATCTGGGAGATCAACGAGGCTTTTGCCAGCCAGTGCTTGTGGTGCGCCAACGAGCTGGGCATCCCTCAGGAGAAGATCAACCCCAAGGGAGGTGCTATTGCTTTTGGCCACCCCCTGGGTTGCACTGGTGCCCGACAAGTTTCTACTCTGCTATATGAGCTGAAGCGAACGGGCCAGAAGGTCGGCGCAACATCTATGTGTGTCGGAACCGGTATGGGTATGGCCGCTATCTGGGTGGCCGAGTAAATTTATGTACAAGTATCTACAGCATGTATTAAGAGCATTTATTATTTATATCAATCCATATTTTGTCTAGAATCCCTCTATGCGAGTTCCTACATTCTTGTCATTGGCAACCTCGATCATGTGCGTTCCCACGACAAGGTCCATCAGTCCAAGCCCAACACTCTTGTAAACCACAGTACCGTCTCGCAACCATCGGCAGAGGTGGTCTTCTGACTTTCTCTTTTCTTTATCCATCGAGCTGCTAGAGTTCTTCCGCGAATGGAAGAAACCACTGGACCTACGTCCATCTGAATCTACTGAGCCGGTAGGACTGGTGGGGGTTTCACTGGCATTACTGCCGCTACCATAGACAGTTGACATGGAGCTCATCCTACCATGTATATCAAGCTTATCCATGTCCGAAGATACAGATGCCTGGCTACTGGAGAATCCGTCGGACTCCTCTATAGCTAGACGATGGAGCATCACAAGCTCTCCGAGCCTGGGGTGAAATGTCAGTGAAGTTTGCGTGAGTTGAGACAAGCACTTACTCTACAAGCTGGTGAGGGCCAACATCTGCTGCAATGATCTCGCCTGCTTCTTTGAGTACGCCTTTGATATTATCAACGACGATCACTCCACCCTCGATTGCATGCTTGTGGAAGTGTCGATGAGGTTTGTCGTCTCTCTTTACAGCCAGCTGAATTAGGTCATCTGGCAATTCCCGCATTTCTGGCGTATAACTTCCAACGGCAATAATGAGTCGTCCTTTCTTGCGGCCCTCATGAGACGTCAAGATGGACCCATCAAAAAGGTCTTTTTGTGATGCCGTGCAGCAGTAGATCACATCAGCGTCTCTTATCTGATCCTTCACTAGACGCCGATACTCGTGAAAGGCGGGAATCAGGAGACCGAACTTGGTGTCTGACCAACCTTCTCGTTCCTTGACCTCACGAGAAATGCTAGCGAACCTCTTTAAGATCCCAGTCGCTGTATCGCTCCATCTATGATTTATGACATGGACGTGTTTAATGGTGCTGCCTCGCATCATGAGAGCAAGTCGAATATGCCAGTAGGCCTGAAGACCGCTGCCAAATACTGTCAAAGTCTTAACATGATTGCGGCGCGCCAAAAGACAAGTCGATGCCAGAGCTGTTCGAAACGCTGTGAGAGCGGTCGCATTGATAATTCCGAGTGGTGATCCATCAGGTCTAAATAAGTTGAGAACACCAGTCGGGTTAATCCGCTCAGCATCTGGATGTTGAGCTGCTTCCGTGCTGGTCAAAGAAATCACTAACAAGTCAGAGCAATTCGTTTACCCGTGAGCATAGGAGTCTCACCTTTGCAGCCCATTCCACATGGGGCACAAGAGGGCATATAAAGCGTCTCGGCCATAGTCTCTGGGTGTAGTGTTGATATGCGTTCTGGTTGCTGGAAGGCTTCCTCAAGAGCTGGTACTCCAGTGGAGAACTCATGAAGAGAAGAAGCCAGCACATGGCGAAATTCGTCAAGCTCATCGATGGTGAGGCCTTCCAAGATGGAGTTGACCTGATTATCAGACAGAATCGTGTAAGTCATCTTGGTTCAAGTATCATCTGGTAGTCCGGGATTTTGGTTAATCGAATTAATGGCGGAGATTTTAACAGGGCTCGGTAGTTCACTTGTTATTCAGTTGAGTTCGAAGTCAGATCAAGCGAAGCCTGTTGCTTGATAAGCTACTGACCTACAAAGACGGAGTTAAGTGTTTTGAGGATGATGTAATGGTGTAGAGGTAGCGTACGCTATTTATAATGTTGGCAGGTCGCTTTTACGGGAGGAACCACTCCACCTCAGGTCACCGCACTAAAATACCTTATGGGATGTTGCGCGTTGTTGGCAGGGCTGAACTGAGGGTATCCATATCAGAAGATCTCGATTATGGTAACGTTAGGTCTAGATCAGTCCGTAACGGGTTCGCTTATTCGTATAACATGTTCGGAATCAATCCATGGTAATTATAGCCGATATTCCACATCCATGACTGTAATCTACCTAGGTTGCCTTGAGTGTTGATTCGTGGGTTCACAGCATATCATCTTAAAAGGGTGCCTGAAGTTCAGTATAACCTCACATTTGAGAGTTTGTCTTTATATCCAAGTAATATTTATGGAGCTGCCAAGCCTTCCACGGGCTTCTTGCGAATACCTAGCCTTGGCAGTTGTCTGCATCAATGATCAGTCTGGGCGAAGCCGCGATGCCGCGTAGTCAACGTACGTCACATGGCTATGCAGAGAATAAAGTTGCCTAAACCAAGAGTGAATATACAAAGGAAAAGAGACAGACAGACAGATTCGTGAAACAGAACCACATGTGCTTTTGTTGTGTCTCAGAGCCAAACCTTTGTCTCATCTTAACCGCTGGACCTATCAATAAACGAACCATTGACCCTCCCTACAGGGACCCTTTCCCCTACAAACACAAAACAACCACTGTCCCGTGGAGAATCCACTCGCCTGCCCTTCCATTAACTTGCCTGCCCGTATTGACACTTGGAGCCAAGCCCTTCTGACCCTGCACCAGCCTCAATCAAAATTGGGGACCACCTCAGCAACCGTCCACATCCTACGCCTTAGTTACGCCTGCGCCTACCAAGAGGCTACGTTCATCATTTCAAACTTCGCATCCCCGTCGTCACAACAATTCAAACTCTTCCCCTTCCGATCTGATATCCAACGCTTTCGCAACTATCGACGACTTGCAATACGCTCTACATTACTCCGATCGCGAATTGGTTCCTCGGAGCATACCTTGCATATCAGTCACTTTCTCCCTCGGCTGGTCCAACCCCGAATACGAACACCCGACGTAAGCTGGCAAGATGACGCTCAAGGAGGAGTTCCAGACGCGAAACTTCAGTATGTCGCTCTCGACGCATTGCGCTGTTTTTGGTCGGTACTAACAATCATGTAGGCATTTATGGACAATGGTAAGCCATCGATCCACGGCTGTATACAGCTTCAATCATAGCTCTCGAGCTGTTGAGTCCCTCTTTGCGACATGACCCATATCGAACGAACTACGGCATAAACAACCTACTAACACGGGTGGTGTATAGGCTTGGAATTCTTTCCATGATCATCTGTCTTGCTGTTGGAATTGCCAACATCTTTTCGTTTAATGTTGTTCGCATCATCTTCTGCGCCTTTGCCATGTAGGACTCCCTGTGTCATGATGAAAACACCGAAACTAACCAAATACAGCGCATCGGCCTTTGTGATTCTATTCATCGAGGTCCCTCTTCTTCTCCGAATCTGCCCAACCTCTGGCAAGTTCGACGAGGCGATTCGCAAGATCTCGACCAACTACATGCGCGCGGCGGCCTACGGTATCATGTGTGCTCTGCAGTTCATCAGTAATGTCAGTGGCGCAAGCAGTCTGATTGCCGCTGCTGTCTTCCTGTTGCTGACTGCCTTATGCTACCTGCTCGCCGGTATCAAAGGCCAGGCCTTTGTCGGCAGCAAGACCCTCGGTGGTCAGGGTGTTGCGCAGATGATTGTGTAGGCTCGTCAACCGCCTGCCCTTTCAATTACGTGGTTGCACCGCGAAGCGAACGAGCCACTATTTAAGACAACATCTTGTACCGGAGAGTTCGCCGAGTACAGAAGGCGCTTGTGTCTGTAGCTTTCGATAGCTCACAGATGGAGGAGGAGGAGGAGAGTGATGATGGAAAATCCGCTTATCTCGACGAGTTAGGATCCTGCCAAGAGCAGCGTCCTGTATACCCAGCTGGATTTGGCGTCTGGGATGAGGAACGGCTCATGTTTTGATTGAGGTTGATGTCTTTTCGTGAACGAGTTTCAACGACTGCGTTATTCGAGTTATTTCGTTAAAAATTGATTTGATGCATTGTATTCCTGGTAATTAGGCGGTACTGTTCATGGCAATAACATTACCATATGTTTACTCACTGCCAGATATTGATTGTTGTGTCGAGCTTCATAATAGCTATCGGTATCGCCGCCAGAGCAGTTTGGTTCCAGACTTCCAGTTCGTCCGTATTCATCATGTGATACGACCCGTAGCATATTCGAATTAGCTCCCTCTCGGATGCAGAATCCAATTGTCACAGCGTTAGACAACGACCATAGCTTATTGAATGGCGTTTAAAGCTCTTATCCTCATGACAGGATACCCAGACTTTCCAAGCTGGACGCTAGGTTGAATTTGGTTGATGGCTAGAGTGGGTGAACAACGATCACAATCGAGACCTCGTTAAACCCAGACAGAAGCTGCAAGGAATTCTGTTTGTTTTTACACCAATGAGTTTCGCGCCACGATGTTCCACAAAGTCAATGCTATTTCTCTAGAACAAGGAGAAAAACAATACATTTCCGCGGTGAAATAGGGAATAATAAACACTGGTGAACCACAGAGGTACTTAAAGATACCCATATATAAGTTGCCGTGTGTCTAGGGTAACCGGACCGGTTCTTGTTTAGACTCTCCGGTCAATAGGAGCTCTGTTTACAAGTTACCAACAGGTGGCGTTAGAAAGGACCCCTTTGGGACAATTGCGGAAAACTGCTCGGTCTGATGGCATCATGTACCATGCAGTTCATGGTGTAGGGGACGGATAGGTTCTGATTTGACTGGAGGATCGTGATGATGTCCAGGTTCAGGGGAAACAAAGTTTTTCTCCAAAGGTGGGCGATCATTCAACCCAGGTTGACGTTATATTTGCAGTGGAAGCAGGTATAGAACATTAGAAAGTGTCTAGATTTTCAACAGCCATGAGATCGTCGTCGAGCTTTGGCTGATCCGCGTTGAGACTCCATTTTTACTCGGGAACCACGATACACTCGACCCTGGAGGTTTCTCAAAGTAAGGTACTTAGGTCTCCTAACAACAACGTTTTCACTTGCAATCCATGGTTTGATAGCTCCGTTCCAGCTGGTCAGGCGACCGTCAGGTTTGCTCACCGTACCGTCCAGTAGCACGCCGTCGAGTAAGCGTCATTCTCTTGACCTCTTATGGACGGGAGCGTCGACATAACAGAGCATAGCCGGCTGTAGGCTGTAGCATCGATCGGTTGGTGGGGAATACACTGCAGGAGATCCCCGCCATGATGAACCATGGCGGGTCGGCGGCAGCGAGATGTTGAGTATGAGTCTGTTCCTTCTCATGATGGATACTTTTTATTCAAACACAAGGACATGTATTGTTTCGATATATCCAGAAACGAACACTTGCATTGATCTCGTTGTTGCACCTCGCGTCTCAAGTTTCATCATTGGGACTGGACAGAATAGAATCGTAAATTCATGGAACCTGTATCCGTAGGTTCAGGGACGGGACGGGACTGGACTGGACTGTGGCATCATTGTTATGCGGGGTGCACTGTATCAAGGGCCATGCAAGTGACGAAAACGCTGTATCTGGAAGCTCTGAGGTAAGCTTCAAGACAGAGGTTGATGTTAAGATGAGGTTATAAGATGTACTCAATTCGTGTTTGAACATGATTGGAACACATGAACTACAGCTGAAACTTGAACGAAAGCCTTGACAAGAAGAGAAGGATACGGAAACAGTCTTATTACATTCTCTATCTCTTCAACTCTTCAAACAACCCATGATCTAGTTACAGTGTTGATAAGACATAACTCGCACCGTCCGACTTGGCGCCATGAATCCCTGTTTTCACAACCAGTGACGACGGACAAAGTCACCAGCTCCAGTGGCACTTCCTGTCACCTGGACGCTTCATTTTGTATCGTATTGAGACCGGAATACAGCATATAAATAGACATATTAGATCGGGGCAACCGCTCACTTGCAGTGTGCACATAGCTCTTGTATATCTTCTCTTATCTTACACCTCCAGTCCCCAACCAAAACTCCCGTTGTTAGTATTGAACTACACTGCTCGTCCCTGGGCCAATCAATGCCAATCACGGCAACCCCATTGGTAAGTTCCTTTGTCCCTGACCAGAAGATCAATCAATCGGTGTGCGACGGGCGCAACGTTTGTGGGCGCAATATGTTACGCCGTATGTGGCATTTCTATCTCTTTCTGATAGCAATGGATCCATCCATGTGAACCGTGGATCCGATAAGCCAGGGGATGGCCGAGCACTGGAACTACCTGTAGCTACAACCGGCAACAGTTACAGGCACGGTACGGAGTACGGGCGCATGGAATCTTGTTGATGGGGTGGGAAGCTGGATAGAGAGGACTCCAAATGCCTTTAAATACCAGTCTTCCCCCCTGTCACGGATCGTACCAATTCGTGCTATACCTTCCAATTGCCTTGGTTCTGCACTTTCATTGCCATTTGAACTTCATACTAATTGGATTGTTTAGTCCTGACCTGTTGTTGATCCTTTCAGATCCCCGTTACGCAACCATCGTCTTACACGAAATCAGACACACCTCTCTTATTTTGTTTCCCCAACATTTCATAATCGCTCCCCCGAGCATCCAAATATCAACAATGACCGCTGCCGCCATGCAACAACCTCCCGTTATCCCCCCTCGTCCGGCTAAGGGCCAGGACCAGAGCGATTCCCTTGGTAACGCTCCCAAGATTCCTCCTCGGCCCTCAAAACGATTCGACCGTTCAGTATCTCCCAACCCCGAACGATTTGCTCCTTCGCCTTTCAACGAGGGTATTCCTCAGAAGAGTCCCATTTCTGCCCGATTCAACCCCAACGATGCTCAACAGGAGCCCATCAACCGTCCAACCAGCGTTTCGATGCCTTCAATTGGCCAGGAGGGTGCTGAATACAGTGCCGTGACCCACGAGGTCAAGCCCGAAGAGGTTGAGGCCGCCGAGGAACCCAGAGCTGCGTCACCCGAACAAACACGTACCATCGCCGAAGACCTTAAGCTTCATGCGCCCAAGCCTTCTCTGCCAGCTCACAGCGCCAAGCAGCGTGTGCAAGCTGTTACCCGCACCGACTCCGACAAGGCAGCACAGTTTGGCATTGGTCGTCCTGGATCTACCCAGGGTAACAAGAAGCAGTCTAGCACCAATGTCTCAGTTAGCGACGGCCGCCCCGAGATTGAGGACGAGCATGGCATCCCCGAAATCGGCCAGCGCGTCCCTATGAACCCTCATCTTGGCGATGTCCAGGCTCCTTCACCTGGACCTGGTTCTGAGGAATTCAAGAAGCATCACCACCGCAAGCATAGCTCTCGTGGTGGACCCCCAGGCAGCTACGGTCTCCATGGCCATGGCGTTGCGCCCCTAGACAAGCTTGAAAAGGAATACTACGAGAAGCACCCTGAGGCCCTCAAGAGGGAGCATCAGACTCCTCTGCATGACCGTCAAAATGACTTTGCCATGAGCAAGGATGACCTGAACAAGCTGGTCAGAGATACGCGATCTCGTGGTTCTGGCTTTGGTAAGTTGTGTATCTGTTTGACATAACACAAGCTAATGATGACA
Source organism: Fusarium sp. NRRL 53497 (assembly GCA_013184445.1). Taxonomy (NCBI): domain Eukaryota; kingdom Fungi; phylum Ascomycota; class Sordariomycetes; order Hypocreales; family Nectriaceae; genus Fusarium; species Fusarium sp. NRRL 53497. Next base: position 133,544 of record JABCJZ010000059.1, on the reverse strand, counting down.
GGCACATCGGGATACCAGTCAACCCCCACTGATGAAGTTGGTTTCCAGGCCAGCGAAGAGCTCGCTTCGCGTCTTTCTCCTCGACCCGACTCAACCAGTGAAAGCAAGGTTCAGCCACTTTCATTCAAGTCAGAGATCATCAGCCCCGAGGGTGAACATACCGTGCACGTTGATGATCCTAAGCGCCCCGAGTACCGCTCATATGGCGATGAAGACCATCCTGTCGATGATGAGGACCACGAATACACCGCGCCTATTCTTGCTGCTGACGAAGTTAAGAATGATGACCATCCTTACAGTCAGCAGCCAGCTGTTCACCCTCCTCCTGACCGTCGAGGTAGTGCAGATTTGGAGGAGCCGACAAGTCGACCTCAGAGCAGGACTAGCAGACCTAAGAGCAGACCCACTAGTATCTACAAGAACAACGACTCTCAGGAATTTGCTCCCACCTCTCTGGACGATGTCGAAGAGTATGAACCTCTTTTCCCCGAGGATGGCAAGAAGGAAGCTCAGAAGCCAGCACCTGGCAACAAGGCCCGACACTATTTCCCTAGCAAGGACATCTGGGAGGATGCCCCAGACAGCGTGCACTTCACCGTTGAGGTTTCTACACCAGACCAGGCGGACCAGACAGAGCAGACGGAGGAGCCGCGACGACGATCATCTGCTATGGATCGTCCCAAGACCCCTGCTCATATTTTTGCCCAGAGGCAGGAGGAACTCGCCGAACAGGAGGCAAACGGCCCGGTGGATAGTCAGCCCCCCAAGAACCATGATAAGCCTATCTGGTACGAATCAAAGGAATCGGATTCTTTCCTCAACAACAACAAGAGACCTTCCGCTGCTCAACGATTCCCCAGTAAAGACATTTGGGAAGATGCTCCGGAGAGCCAGCTCTACGAGACCACCATCTCTGATTCACCTCAAGTCGAGGCCAAGGAAGAGCCCAAGGAGGAGCCCAAGGAGCATAGTAAGCCTGCAATTCCTGAGCGACCCGCTAGAAAAGCATCTGAAGATCGTCCTGCGATTCCTGAGCGGCCTAAGCCTAAGCACACACTAAGCGATGAGGGCAAGTCAAAACCTCCTGTTTCAGATAAGCCAAAGCCTCAGATCCCTCCTCGTCCTACAAAGTCCACCTCAGGGGACTCAACAGAGGTCAAGCAGAAGCCTCCAGTGCCCAGCAGACCGGCCGGTAGCAAGATTGCCGCCCTTCAGGCGGGCTTTATGAGTGACCTAAACAAGCGTCTCAAGCTAGGACCTCAAGCTCCTAAGAAGGAGGAGTCCAAACCGGAAGAAGATTTGAAGGAGGAGAGGGAGAAGGTTCCGCTTTCGGATGCTCGCAAGGGTCGGGCCCGGGGTCCACAACGCCGAGCTCCGGCAAAGAGCCCCGCTGCAGCACCTGGACCCGCCGCTCAACCTTCAGGTCCTTCTTTGACATTCTCGGTTCCCCAGACTCTTTGGTCCATTGATCCCGAAGGCTCTCTGTCTGTATCTGGCGAGCAAACCCCCGTTTCTGAACCAGAGCCAGTGGTGGAGAAGACTGAGGAGCCGGTCGATGTGCCCGCAGCATCGCAAGAACCGTTACCCAAGTCAGAGCCCAACTTAGAACCCAAGCCGGAGCTTCGATCAGAGCCTGAGTCAGAATCTGTTCCAGTGCACAGGGATCCTGAGCCTGCAGCAGGAAAGTTGCCTCAGGAAGCTGAGCCAGAGCTTCCTGCACAGCAACCTGCTGTGGAACCCGCTCCAGAACCCGCTCCAGAACCTGCTCAGGAGGTGCCTTCAGAGGAGCCTGTCCATAAGCAAGAGCCTGTCCATGAGCAACAACCTGTACATGAGGAAGAACCTGTCCAGGTAGAGAAGAGTCTCGTTACGAACACCGCTGGCGAGAGTATCTTGGAGACTACGTTGGACAAGAAGGAGGGAGGTGACATAGTTGAGCCTGTTGGGGTGTCTGATGAAGTCAAAGAGTAAAGAAAAGGACAATCGTAGGCGAGTTTAGTAGGGCATATGTACATCGTAGACGGCCGAGCCGGCATAATAATAACGGGGTTGAGCTTGTTTTGAGCGCATTGTTAAAACAAAATGAATCACAGACGTAGCGGTATTACTGATTAGGCTTTGTTCATTTCGTGATATACAAGGAATACCTGTGGGCTCATATACAAATACAATATTCATATACATCACTTGCTCTACTTACGTCCCCAGGATTTTTCCTGATCCGTGCCTGTTCTTTCTCTTTCGACAAGTCGGTCAAATTCATCTTGCGCCTGTTCTTTGGCGACAGCCCTTTCCTCATCTGATTTGCTGAACGAAAAGCTGTCACTGGAGCTACCGGCAGATCCGCTACCCCAACCAGACTGTGGCTGCGGCTGAGACTCGGTTTGGGAACGGGCTGCCCAAGCTCGAGACTGATAATCTGATTGCTGCTTAGGAGCGCCTTGTGACTGTTGTCGAATGCGCTCCCATGAAGAGCCTGCAGGAGCAGACACTGGCTGTTTGCGAGCAGAGGAAGAGATTGGAGAAGCATCGTCGTCGTCATCGAGAACACCCCAGTCATCCCTTGGCTGCTGACTTTGTTGTGTAGTGGTAGAGGGCTGGGCTTTGTCCCAAGACTGTGGTGGAGTGGACTGGTAGGACTGATATCTATTTTCAGAGCTGGCGTTGCCTGAATCATTGCTGGCCCAAGGGTCGTTCTCGTCACTTTTATGCGCATCCCTACCTGTAAAAGGTACCTTTGAAATGGTAGGATTGGTCATGACATCCTTGACACGCTCGGTGGCATCCTGGGTGAACTGTTTTAACCGGGGATCATTTGTCATGGCTCCTTCGGTTCGGATGAAGTTGACAGCTCGGAAGGCGGGCTCAACCATGAGCATTATGACAGCGCTGTAGGCTGTGAATCGAAGAGTATGCCATGTTGCACGAGGGTAAGCCCCGCGGATCTTCTTGTTGGTGAATATGCTGGTAGCCTCGTTAGGGTTGAATCGGCCACCAAGCTTGGGCTTGTAGAAAGGAAATTGCCAGGTGTGACGGCCACGATAGGTCATGTATCCAGCGAGTGCGAGGCTCAACCACTTTAGACTGGCATTGGTGTGGATGTTGTCGAGAGTATATTCAGCAATGGCCTTTGCTTCCACATCCTCGAGATCTCGGCCGAGGGTAGCAGCAAAGCCGGAGACTCGGGATGTCGCAACGAGAAGATTCCATTCGCGGCGATATCCAATGACTGAGGCGTAAAATGGAGGAGAGTATTCTTGAAATGATCGAGCGACCTGTTCTCTGACGCGGGGTTCATATTGGTTACGCTGGGCGAGTGCCGACTGGCGCCATTCTTCCAGGGAGTGTTTGTAGTTTTCACGGGACTGGGCAGGGCCAGCGCCATTAGGTGGAGGATTCATGGCAATTGGATTTTCAGGTTGGAGATGCAGTGAATCAGAGCCTGAGTGAGCGTTGTGTGATGTTGTTTCAACGACTGGTCGGCTGAGAGATCATCGAATGACGGACCTTGGCGGGACCAAAAATGGTGACGCTGTGAAGCCTGGTCCACTGACGCACATGCCCGTTTATGGTGGAGTGGCTTGGAGCTTGGGGATGACATTGAGCTGCAGTTACAACCGAGCTAGTGCAAGCTTCTACACGTGACCTGGTAACATACAACTGCAAGGGGTCGCGAGTATCGCGACGCGTTTGCCCATTAAACGCGTCTTCCCTCCCACTCAATTCAAATGTCCCACCAGCATCATACTTCACGGGTTAGAGAATCGGAATGTTCAAGCCCTGTAAAGTATAATGCCTCTTCAAAAATCCTACTCGGATCAAGTTGGTCGAAATAAGGTACGATACAAAAACCGTCGTTTCAGCATCGCTAATAGTTACAGCGCTCGCCATGGCAGCGATCGAGAAGCAACCCCGTTCAGCAAACACCAAAGCCTCGTCCACTTCAGCCTGTGTCCGAGATTACGAAGAATAAGCTCAATAAATTTCAGTACCATGCAAAAGACGGCGAATCAACTACGGAAAGCGGAGAAAACGAACAAAATGCGTCAACGACCCGAGCAAAGGACGATACCTCGACCACGCCTGCGACTCGATTGACTTGGCGAGATCTGCTGGAACCCTCTGGCGCCACCGAAGATGACACAACCACCTCGCCGAATGACCGACTTCTCTGGGATAACAGACAGGATACGCTATACATGACTGCATTGTCTCCCATGCTATCTCGCAAGGGAAGAAAACGTGCCAGGAGCTCATCACCCGTATCGTCTCCGGTCGCGGAAAAACCTAACACACCTTCTGTCAATGTCAGGAAGCTTGCACAAGCCCTCAAGTCACCACACGCGGATCCAACACTGGAATTATGGGATCGATACTCGTTGAATGGACCCAACAATGCGGACAACCCTCTAGGACTTGCGAACCCAGCACTCGCGCAGTTGATGGTGTCGTCTTCGCCACGACCAACAAAAGCAGAAGCCGGCGAGGCCAATCTCAGGCGAGCGATAAGCTGCGGCTTGAATTGGCCTAAGAGGAGAAGGGTCGAAGGATCAACCTCAGGTAGTCGCCTGAGCAATGAGATGGAAGAGATGGAGGCATCAAAATCTTCAATGGTGACAGCACTGCTCGACACGGTGACTAGTAGCATCAACGGGCCAAGTGAGGAACCTCAGGATGCACCAGAATCTCCATCTCCTAAGAAGAGGCGGATATATACTACTAGTAGTGGCTCTCCACGTCAACTAAAACCCCAGACCAGGCCCCAACCCCCAGTGCAGCTCCCTGCGCAACCTCCTTTACAACCTCCTTTACAACCACCAGCCCAGTTAAAGGCTCCAGAGCCTGCTTTCTCGGACTTTGGTGATGATGATTTTGATGAATTTGACGACGATACAATACTCCAACTGGAAGCGAGCATCAATGCAACCCAATTGGACTTGAACCCTCAACCAGAGGGAGCAGTGCCAGAAAATAAGCTGCCGGATGGGATTGACGACAAGTTACTGGACAATTTTGATGACAAGCTGGACGAATTCGACGACTTGGATGATGACTTCTTTGATGAGGCAGAAGATCTCATTACTACAGACTCTCAACAAGTACCCCAGGCTCCACCAACAACAAAAGCCGATGATCTGGATGATGAGTTTGGGGATGCCTTTGAGGGAGACTTTGATTTCGAAGCCGTGGAGCTGGCAGCAACCCAAGCAGCGCAGAACTGCTCCGGAGACGTACGTCGAAGAACCTAGGAGGGTCCGCCATATGCTAAGTGACAGGTAGAGCCGAAAACCAAAAACCATTCAACGATACCTGGTGACGAATGTTTTAGAGGGCGAGTACACGGATCAGTATGGACATGCACGACTGGAAAAGGTAGGCCAGTCGACAGAAATCCCCGAATTTTGCTAATTTATGACTCCAGATTCTTCTTATCCAAGCCGACAACTCGAAAGATATCAAGACGGTTCACTTGAGGGGCTCGTGGTTTGACACACCAGCTCACGCAGAGTCCTACGTTCACATCATAGGCGACTTCTCTGTAAGAGGCCAATGCATCATCGACGATGCTCAAAATCTCCTTATCCTACACCCCGACCAGCTTATATCCGCCACTGTGGTGGCTGATTCGTTCGGTTGCATGCGCCGTGCTGTGCTTCAAGATCGAGTCAAAGCTACCAGTCCACCAACACCACCCCTTATATACGGAACCATGCTACACGAAATATTCCAGGAAGCGCTTCTTGCCAACAAGTGGGATCTGCCGTTCTTGTGTGCCGTCATCGACCGAATCACGGAAAAGCATGTAGAGGATCTTTACACCATCAAAGTCGGCATACCCTCAGCCAGGGAACATCTGCAATCGAAAATGACCGAGCTGAGTTACTGGGCTGGCGCATTTGTATCTTCTCGTGCAAAGGAGGATGCTGTGGTTGAAGACCGAAACGGAAAGAGGGCCAACATGGCTGTCACCAAGCTCTTGGACGTCGAGGAACATGTCTGGTCCCCGATGTACGGACTCAAAGGCAATATCGATGCAACCGTTGAAGTTGCGATGCAAGACGGGAAGAATACTCGGACTTTAACTGTGCCATTTGAGGTGAAGACGGGCAAGCACGCGAACAGCAACCACATGGCACAAACCGCACTTTATACACTTCTCCTATCGGATCGATACGATATCGAGATTGCGTACGGAATTCTTTATTACATGGAAACATCCAAAACGATGCGCATTCCCGCAATCCGACATGAGCTTCGACATATGATCATGCAGCGGAATCAATTGGCATGTTACGTCCGAGAACGAAGCGTTCAGTTGCCGCCAATGCTCAAAAGCAAACACATGTGTGGAAAATGCTACGCCAAGACATCGTGCTTCATTTATCATCGACTAGCTGACGACGGAGATGGAGAATCAAGTGGAATGAACGAGAAATTCGATGAACTCGTCAAACACTTAACCCCTCGACACCAGCAGTTCTTTATCAAATGGGAGAACTTACTTACTAAAGAAGAAAAGGAGAGCCAGAAGACCAAGAGAGAACTATGGACGATGACAAGCGTTGAGCGAGAAAAGAAGTCCCGGTGCTTTGCAGATGTCATTATCGAAGAGGGGTCGGCTTCAGTCGACACGGACAACCCCAGAATCAATCGATATCACTACACCTTTATTAAGCCAAACCAGGTATCGGGATTCTCATTCCTCGAGTCTGAATTGACAGTCGGTGAGCCAATCGTGGTTTCTGACGAAGAGGGCCATTTCGCCTTGGCCATTGGCTATGTTACGACAGTCAGGAGGCAGCGAATCAGTGTTGCAGTGGACAGGCGATTACACAATGCTCGGATCCGACAACCTGGATTTGATGAGAACGATAACCAGGTTTTTGCCAGTATCATGGACGTTGCCCATGAGGGTGCGACACAAGATGAGGCCAACGGCAAAATCAAAGATGCCCCTATCCGATATCGACTTGACCAGGACGAATTCAGCAACGGAATGGCGACTGTCCGAAACAACCTCGTGCAGATGATGGCAGACGACATTGTTGGAGCACGGCAAATTCGACGACTGATTGTTGATTTGGAAGCACCCAGGTTCAAGGCAGCGCCAACTCAGTACACTGTATCGGACCGAGATAGCCTCAATGTTGACCAACATCGAGCAATCGAAAAGGTTATGAGTGCTCAGGACTACGCACTTGTTCTTGGAATGCCTGGTACTGGAAAAACAACAACCATTGCTCACATCATCCGCGCCCTGACTTCGCAAGGGAAGAGTGTGCTTCTTACCTCCCATACTCATACAGCTGTTGACAATATTCTGCTTAAACTCAAGGCCGACAAGATACCCATTCTTCGTATTGGCGCCCCTGCTAAAGTTCACCCCGACGTTCAAGATTTCGCTTTTCTTGCTGGCCAACCGATGAAGTCATTTGAAGAGATCAAGAATGCCTGGCATGGGACGCCGATTGTTGCAACTACATGTCTTGGTATCAATCATCCTGTCTTTCACGAACGTTCATTCGATTACTGCATCGTGGATGAGGCGTCCCAAATTACTCTACCAATCTGTGCTGGTCCTATCAGAATGGCTCGCACGTTTGTCCTCGTTGGTGACCACAACCAGCTGCCCCCTGTGGTGAAGAACGGAGAAGCACGTGAGGGTGGTCTCGATGTCAGTCTGTTCAAACTCTTATCTGACACTCACCCCGAATCAGTCGTCAATTTGGAGCACCAGTACCGCATGTGTGAGGACATCATGACCCTTAGCAATACCCTAATTTACGATGGAAAGCTTCGATGTGGCACAAAACAGCTTCGAAAGAGAAAACTCGACGTTCCACGAATGGAAGCTCTCGCGCAGCGACACTACGACGCTTCTACCATTAATGCGGCAACGCCCCGGTCGTTCTGCTCTGCCCCAGGCCCGAACAGATGCTGGCTATATGATCTTCTCGACAGTGAGGCTCGCGTGCGTTTCATTAACACTGACGCCATTCAACCACCCGTCCGCGAAGAAGCTCAGGGCAAGCGCATTGTCAACTCAGCTGAAGTTCGCATTGTTTCTCAGCTCGTTGACAGCCTTTTGACAGTTGGAGTTCCAGCCTCTGAAATTGGTGTCATGACACACTACCGAGCGCAGCTATTTATGCTCAAAGACAAGCTCAAAGTGTTTTCTGGGGTAGAGATGCATACAACAGACCGTTTCCAGGGACGAGACAAGGAGGTCATCGTGCTCAGTCTCGTGCGAAGCAATGAAGCATGCAACATTGGAGACCTTTTGAAAGATTGGAGACGTATCAACGTTGCTTTTACACGAGCAAAAACGAAGCTGCTCGTTGTTGGAAGCAGATCGACCCTCAAGGGCAGCGGCAGCGACAGCATGTTGAGCCAGTTCATCTCTCTCATGGAAGATAGGAATTGGATCTACGAAATGCCCGCCAATGCACTTGAAAACCATTATTTTGAGGACTTTGGTACACAAATCACAGCTACTGGCCCTACGCAAAGGACCAAATCACCACGAAAGAAAGCCTCTGGAAAAGAGAACCGCAGGCATTCACCCAAGACAGCCAGGATTAGCGACAAGGCACTATTAAAGGGAAAACTTATCACGAGGGATATCTTGAACGAAATGACCAACGGCGCATATGTTTGATTAGCGAAACTGGATTAGCATTGCATGGATAGGATAAGGTTAAGACAGGACTAATCAATGCCGCTCAGGCAATACATCAATATCTTCTTCATCATCCTCATCGTCTTCCACGTGTTTTGAGTATTCGAACCTGTTCCTGTTAGCAGTTGTCGTGAACCTGGTGACTAGGTAGCTTACTTTTTCTCTCCTACTATGAGTTTCGTAAACTGCTCTAGCTCTTCCAACTGAGCAACACAGCCAGTAAGACTTGCATTGTATGAATAACTATATATATCACTCCACGTCCTCTGTCGCTCAAGCTCAAGATTCTCAGCGTCTTCTGCCATTTCTTTGACAACCTCAACGGTTTTGTGGAGGAGTTTCTTTCTCGCAGCAGCAGCACTCGGCAGATAGCGCTTGGTGATATGTCAGCCAATGTTATCTTCTGAGGGGTTGGGACTTACAGGAACTTTGCGCTGAGACTTTAATGCTCCAGCGAGGATGTACAAGTTGCCGAGAATAGCGGCCACCGCATCTCGTCGGTAGTTGAGCAACTTTTCGGCCGCAACGGGGTTGTCGCGAATGTAATTCGGGTTGTAGAAAAGAGCGGACTGTCGAACAGCGATGAGATATTCGAAGAAGCGCTCACAAGAGGCAGCGAGACAGGAATAGGGAATTGGATCAAAGGGGGCTCGAAGACGAAGCTCGTGACGTGACATGACGAGGAGTTGTCGGATTCTGACAAAGCCTTCACGCATTCGACTCTCGAGCATCTCAGAGTGTCTGATTACTTCGACAGTGGGATCTTTGCCTTCGTCGAAGTAGACGTAGTTTGCAACGACATCTGATGGTCAGCAGAGTTCGATATAGAGTGAGTTCAAACTTACTTCTGTACATTGTACTCATGGAGAAAATCATGAATGATAATGCCGATCGGAGTTCGTGCCTAGCGACGAAGGGCCACAATATCCAGTTCATTAGGATGGGCGTGATGGTTCCAACCAAGAATACCAAACCCTTGTGAACTACCCATGTAACAGGTGCGCCTCGCAAACTGAGGGATATGACGGTAAATGAGAGACAACCAACAAGACCCGATCGCTTGATTTTAGTTAGCAACATTCTCAGCTCCGAAGGTAGACATACCGGATGGGTGCTCTGAGTAAAGCGATATATCATGGGAATCATGTACACAGCAGCAAACGTCGCCAGGACATAAGGGTTTCCACCGCTCGCTGCATGAGCTGCACAACTCCATGCAGCGCCTAGAATAGCCGCAGAAGCACGAGTAACGAAGTCCTGAACGTTGCCGCCTATTCGAGGATGTATCATGATCCAGGCCATACAAACAGCCCACCACGCCTCATATTTATTCCACCATTGATACGTAGGCGACCACTCCGATTTGGTACTCAACCAGCCAGGAAGAGCTAAGGCTGAAGTCAGAATGACAACCTTGAGTGCGTACTTGCTCCCAAACCCCCTCTGGATATGGTACAGTCGTGTCCATATTTTGTATCGCAGCTTGTCTCTCCGCGAGCCGGGTTGACCACGGATACTCGACTGAACGAACGTAGAATCATCTGGCTCGGTGACTGCCTCGTAGTTCTCACGAGGGCGATGCTTTCCACCCGTCTTTGTCGTTTCCATAAGTTTTTCAATCTCCTTGAAAGTCGCCTTGTACATACCGGCTGTTACGCCGCCTCTATCGTGCCTAACTTGACCATTTGTTCTGTACAAGGCTTTCCCAAAAGGATATGTTGCGAGGTTGATGCATATTCGGTTGGAGTTGGCCTGTGTGTCTTGAACTCTGGTCATGAGGTTGACGATGGTCGCTGCTGTTTCGCGGACATGTCTTGCAAAGACAAAGAACTCTACAGCTTGCTCATGGCCCGCATACGTCTCAGGTCTGTCGTTGGCTCTTAGGAGACTTGCTTCTGCTGCATCAAAGGCCGCGAGGGCGTTTTTCATACGCAACTGAACAGGGATAATATCCGAGGAGACATCAGCTGGAGGACCGAAGCTTTTTCGCCAGCCGGTTAAATCCATGAGCGCAGCATGGCATCTCCTCATCCCCTCTGACATACAAGCGATGATTTCCTTGGTAGGTTCCGAAAGAGTCCGAGCCACTTTGCGACCGGAGTCTTCAACCTCAGCTTCACTCCCTGCATGGTCTGCAATAGTGATCTCTACTTGGTTGGGCCAGTCCTCGAAGAGATCTGTGTCTGTATTCATGGAGAGAAGCGCTCTTACCACGCCTTGCACTGAATTACGCAGCTCTCGCACATCCGTTGGTCGGAGACGAGTGATGGTGATGTCTATTTTCATGTCTCGATATGCGAGAGACATGTCCATGAAGGCTTTGGCAAGGCGTCTTCTGAGCCTCGTATCTCTTGGCTGAGGGATGACGAGGGATTCCTGGGAAGTCAGCATCACTGCATCCAAAATGTGTGAACCAAGCTCACCTGCATGGTGTTGAATGACTTATCAAAAGCAACTGCCAGGAGGCGATTACCAGCATCTGGAAATACGAGACAGTTCACCGCCAGGGCAATTGCTTGACCTAAAAGCCAAGGAACTGCGTACATCTGAAACTTGCCCCAGGTGATATCACGATGATTCGTCTCGGCCAATGTTGTGAACGTAACGGCTATGCCTGCACATAGAACAGCCTGGTAGAGGCGAATGAGGGATGAACGCATGAATGCAATGCCCATAAAAAACAAAGCAGAAAAGAGAGCCAGAACAACGCCGTAGTACCTGAAGGCAACTTTAGTCGATGTGGCTATCAAAAGGCCAAAAACACCCCAGAGCAGGCCAAAACCAGTACCGATACTAGTACCTATCGCACCATCAACTTGAGAACCAAAGGTGCGACCTGGATGGTTCAAGATGGTAGATACCACCATGATGTAGTCATATTTTCCCACCAACTCCTGCACTGGTTGGACCATACATAAGATATAGGCGATGAAGAAGGCGAGAAACGACTTGAGAAGATTGATGCCAGCTCTAGTAGTCACCACTTTGGTCGCCACTGACTTAATCTCATGAATTTGTCTTGGTATAAAACGTTTCGCGGATAACGGATGACCTTTTTCGAATTCTTTTGGCAGTGTAGCTTTGGATCGTTCAGCAACGTCCTCTGGATCTACTGTGCCCGGCTTTAGGAAGAGAGCGTCAAAGAAGCCATCACGCGTTTCGGCGAGGCCGTACGTTTCCATGTTCATTCTATCATCGGAAATGATTTGGTCGATCTGCATTATGCTCATGGCCGAAGAGCTTCTTCTGGAGCCGAGGCTTGGCCTGATGAGATAGCCTGGAGCTGGTGAAGTAGAGCGCGGGCTTAGTTGCTGGTCATATGAGAATCTCACGTCTAACCCGCTCGGGCTTAGACTTGGACTATTATCCATGGACGAGTCGGCGGTTTGACTTCCATTTCCACTTCCATTTCCATTTCCATTTTGACGAGGTTCCGTAATTCGGATGCATTGACGCCCTCGTTCCATGTTTGGTGTAGTTGATTATATGATTGCTTCAGTTGTGGTTGAGTACCGATAGTGTTGAATTGTGTTGGTAATGACCTGTTGAGCATCCCTCAGATATAAGGAATTCGCGTTGAAGCATATACTAAAGAAAAGAGCAATAACTCAAACCGGCGAGTTAAGACTACTATCGATTGTCGTTTCTGTGTGTTGTTTTGATGTTTTCCATGAAGGACTGTCTTCGTCATAGCCTCAGTTACTCTCGACGCAGTGCTCAATGTGTAATAGAAGATATTAATTGTGAATAAGAAACGCGCTTTTAAACCCAAGGCAAAAACAAACCAACTCCTGAGAAAATGAGTTCAAGATGAGAAAACGATGGAGGATGCAACTGTAACTCTAGCGGATCCAATTGATCATGCTGTTGGGCATCGACGGGGACGTGCGTCCATCACTGTTGCCAAGGCTGAGCCCAAGACGAAGAATCCCAGGCATTACTAGAAAATGATATAACTGAAGCACTATATTAATATTCGAAGTCAATTCGAATAATCAATTTCAGCCTAACTAGGTTGAGAGTTGTATAATTGACTCTATTCTGTAGCAATTGAGTGAGGAGCATGATGAGTGAGAGGTGCTGTTAAGACCACAGCCACTAAGGAAATCCCTTGATCTTTGAACTTGTACTAAAGGCAGCAGAACCCAACTTTTTCATCATCATAATTAATTATGCCCAATATTTTCATTCCTCCTTCTGTCCGCTCAAGTTGGATTGGATACTATTAAGGTACAAAGATACAAAACTAGCCTAACAGGGGTGTTGTGGCTCTCGCATCACGTGAGCCTATCAAATCCAAGTTCAGCAATTACCTATGTACGCATTCGTTCAGAGCAAACAACCAGCATCAAGCTCAACAACGTCACCCAGCCATTGACCCTCCCCACTCCATCTCATCGCCGAATCTCCCTCGAAATCTCGACGATACGATACACCATGGTCAATATCCGCGCTGCTGTCGCGCCCCTGCGCGCCGCACGCTGCATCCGACAACCCCTCTCCTCCAGAGGCTTCTCCGTGTCCGCCCGACGACGAGGAGGTGGCGGCGAGCACCAATTCGATCCTCCCACCGGCTGGCTTTGGGGTGTCAAGCCTGGTGAGAAGCCTGAGCCCGAGGGCTGGGAGTGGCCTACCTATATTCTTCTGGGAAGCCTTGCCGCCACCGCCGTTGCGCTCGCCTTCAAGCCCGATACTACGTGAGTGATTTGCACTCGGAGGATATATATCGCTGCTGGACGGACTCGCCCTCACCGATAGCGAAGCTCTGGCCGAGATTTGATGCGGGACGTCTACTAACGGCTAAGCAGTGTCTCTACCTGGGCCCTCGAGGAGGCACGAAGGAGGTTAGAGGAGGAGGGAATCCTGCCCGACCCATCCAAGCAGGACAAGAAGAACTAAGCGGAGGTTACGGCATACTGACAAGAGGGAGAACTGGTCAATTGTACATGTTATTTTGCATTTGAAGAATGGTATTGCTAGAGGTTTTGGTCCTGAGGTATTACTGTCTGTCCAACCGAGGCTGGACATAACCTCTGACCTTTACTAGTATTGCTGATTGTGAGCCTAAACAAGCAATTGTGGCAAAGCAGATAATGTTCTCGTAAACATGAGCGTGAGCGTAATTATTCTGATTCCGATTTGTCTATTCCCAGCCGCTATATAACGCCATTACACATAATCACCTTAGACAGTGTAGCTCCACTCATGCTCTTCATCACCATACTGGATGGCCTCGATCCACTCCTTCATCTTGAGAGCAACCTCACCAGACTCTTCATGCTCGGGCAGACCGCAGTCGACGAGCTTGCCCCTCCATGAGATGGATCGGACAGGGCTGACAATGGCAGCAGTTCCAGCACCGAAGGCCTCAAGAAGACGGCCTTCATCAGCAGCATCAGCAAGCTCCTTCATGGTGTACTTGCGCTCGCTGATCTTCCAACCTTCGGGCTCAAGACGCTCCCGGGCGAGAGCGAGCACAGAGTCACGGGTGACGCCCTCAAGGATGGTACCGTCGAGGGGAGCAGTGATAAGCTCCTTCTGGCCAGTCTCCTTGTTCTTGAGAGCGACAAACATGTTCATGGTGCCAACCTCAGTAACGTACTCCTCCTCACCAAACAACCAGAGGTTCTGCTGGAAACCACGGCTGGCGGCCTGGAGCTGGGGAAGGATGCAGGGCGCATAGTTGGCACCCAGCTTCTTGTCACCGACACCACCGGGCCAAGCACGAACGGCGTAGTCAGTGGCCTCGAGCGAAACAGCCTTGAAGCCAGTGGGATAGTAAGGGCCAACGGGCGAGGCAATGACGTAGAGAAGAGCAGATCCGGGAGGACCGACTCCGAGGGTCTTTTGGGTTCCGATCATGGTGGGACGGAGGTAGAGTGAGTATCCCCGCTTATCAGGGATGAAGCGGGAGTCAAGCTGAGCAAGCTTGGAGATGAGGTCGGTGAGAGCCTGGGGCTCAAAAGTAGGAAGTGCAATACGGGCAGAAGACTTGTTAAGTCGAGCCATGTTCTTGTCGGGTCGGAAGAGTCGCACTTTGCCGTCCTTGTCCTTGTACGCCTTCATGCCCTCAAAGCACTCGAAGGCGTAGTGGAAGACACATGTCGCAGGGTCGAGCGAGAGGTTCTGGTAGGGTGTGATCTTGGGCTCTAACCATCCTTCGTCTTGATTCCATTCGATCGAAAGCATGTGGTCTGGCAAATTTTTAGCTTGTGTCGAGGGCGCATTTGGTGGGGGTTTGTGTACCTGTGAACTCCCTTCCAAACACAAGGTCTTCAGGCTTGCTGAGGCTCTTGGGCTTCCCCGTCTTCTCAATGGTGACTTTTGAAGCATCTAGGCCCATAGGCTTAATGGTAGAGGCAGCCTCAGCCTTGATGCTATAGCGTTGCGCCTGGCATAGCGGTCTCAAACTCAACATGCGAGCGCTCCGTAGAGCGGAGCGGACAAGCAATGGTCTCAACATGGATGCGCTTTCTGGAACCAATTGGCAATAAAAAGTTGAGTTGGCGCAAGTAGAGTCTCAACGTGCACAGAGGAACAAAAGGGTAAAGTTTTAAGATGGGGAGCAATAGTCTACGGTGTTGAGACGAGGTGGGATATTAACTTAAGTACTAGGGGCAATTGTCTATGGTCGGAGTTGTATCGGAGCTCGATGATAGAGATCAATTGGAAATTGACCGACTCAATAGGTTCGCTGCAAAGTGAGCCCGAGGTACTTTGGAGGGACAGCCGCCTCCAGGCGTCCACAACCGCCTTGGGCCGTAGATGAGTCGCCTGGGAAAGTCACTTAAAGTTCCGTAAACGCAGGTGTCTGCGCCCTATCAGGTTAGCGATGACAGGGGGGTTTCTAGGTTTCTTGTGGGCTGAGCTGATCTTACAGTAGCTGCCCAAGCGTTATCAGCTTATCGTGGGGAAGCTGCCATATTTTGGTACGGATACGTATTTGCTTATTTGCCAACGCGAGGCTACCCCTACGCTTATGGAGAATGCGCATCGCGAGTAACGTCATTTCCATTCCCCTTCCCATTGCGGCCTAAGCGAGCGAAGCGACCATCGACCAGCGTAGGTATTTTGTCCCTCTTTAACAATACCTAGCATCTTGTATTGTGAGCCTCTCACCGCAGCGGCGGCTACGCGCAGCATTTGCGACTCCTTAAATTCGACCCGGGATATAAGATCCATGGAGAGCTGTCACGATGTTCTCCTCGGCCTTTAAGTCCATCTCTGCCACCAACATCACAGGCAATTACTCCATCTCCTCAGCACCGACTTCGACGGCTGGTCCCTGGAAGATATACGATGCGAAGAAAAAGTCAACTGGCAAACCCTACAGTGTCTTCGTCTTTGAAAGGAAGTCATTAGACAGCCATGGCAGCTCATTGGGCCGCTCCGGTGCGGCGTCGTTCAAGAAGACAGTCGAGGAAGTTGTCGAGCGACTAAAAAAGGAGGCCTCGAGTCTCGCGAAGCTCAGACATCCCAATATTCTCGAGTTGGTGGAGCCAGTGGAGGAGACAAGGGGCGGAGGCTTGCAGTTTGTGACTGAGTCTGTCACGGCTTCTTTGTCCAGTCTGCTGCAAGAGAAGGACGAACAGGAACGAGCTGGAGGGCCAGGAGGAAGGTCGAGTCGATACGTGACCGAGGATGCGGATGGGACAAAGAGACGAAGAGAACTTGAGATCGATGAGTTGGAGATTCAAAAGGGGTTGCTTCAAGTCAGCAAAGCCCTCGAATTCTTGCATGAGAATGCTGGCATTGTGCACGGTAACCTTACTCCTGATTCGGTTCTCATTAACGCAAAGGCATGTCATTCAAAGCTTATCATGACAATTCGACTAACAAACCACAGTCCGACTGGAAGATTAGTGGACTAGCATTTGCCAGCCCCCCTGAAGGGTCTGACAAACCAACGTCTATCCAAGGAATCAACCTCTATGAAGTCCTTAACATGGACCCACGATTGCCAAAGGCGGTGCAACTCAGCCTCGACTACTCTTCGCCCGACTTTGTAGTCGATAACAACCTTAACTCTTCTGCAGACATGTTCTCCCTCGGACTCATGTCAGTCGCCCTGTATAACTCACCTCACAAGTCTCCTTTAGAATGCCACGGCAGCTTGTCTACATACAAGCGACTGTTTTCGTCCTCATCTAGCGTTCCATCTGCCAGCAATAACTATCTTTCATCACGGCCACTTCCTAGAGAACTATCGCATGATGTACTGCCTAGGCTGATCACAAGGCGACCTGCTCAGCGAATGACGGCGCGCGAATTTCAACAGAGCGAGTATTTCGACAACATCTTGGTGTCGACAATTCGATTCCTCGATTCATTCCCTGCCAAGACTGCAAACGAAAAGGCTTCGTTTATGCGGGGTCTGAACAAGGTGCTGCCTTCGTTCCCCAAGTCAGTTATGGAAAGGAAAATTCTACCGGCGTTGATAGAAGAACTCAAGGACCGAGATCTTCTTTCACTCATTCTACAGAACGTCTTTAAGATCCTTGATCTCCTACCGTCCGCTAAGAGAGCTTTCAGCGAGAAGGTCCGTCCATGCTTGAGGGAGATCTTTGTCATCAATGCCAAGCAGACACAAGAGAAAGATCCGGCTAGGGATTCTGGTCTTATGGTTGTTCTTGAGAATATTTCCTCAGTTTCCAGCAACTGCTCTGGAAAAGAGTTCAAAGATGGTAATTTCACTCAGCCGAACTGATCGACACTATGCTAATTCTCTACAGACATGCTCCCTGTCATATTGGCAGCAATTGAATGCCCAACCCATTCCATTGTGGATGCTGCTCTTCGCAGCCTACCTGTCGTGCTACCAGTACTCGATTTTAGCACCATTAAAAACGAACTGTTCCCAGTGATCGCTACTGTTTTCAGTAAGACAAACAGTCTTGCGATCAAGGTTCGTGGCTTGCGAGCCTTTGTGATACTTTGTGGCGGGAAAAATGACAGCGGTGAAGATGACGGGCTCAACGGTCTTGAAAACAAGAAGACGTCCTCCTCAAGTGCCCTGGACAAGTACACTATGCAGGAAAAGATCGTTCCGCTTATCAGGGTGATCAAGACGAAGGAACCTGCTGTTATGATGGCGGCTTTGAGCGTCCTACGAGTCGTGGGCTCTGCTGCTGATGCCGATTTTGTGGCGATGGAAATTCTACCCATTCTCTGGAGCATGAGTTTAGGTCCCCTACTCAACTTGACTCAATTCCAAGGCTTCATGGAGCTCATCAAAAGTTTGTCTCGAAGGGTTGAGGATGAGCAGACTCGAAAGCTTCAAGAACTTGGAGGCGGCTCGAGTGCTGCCGCAGCCCCTAGCGAGGATTTCATGGCCTTTGGTGGTGTTACTGGCACGGCCTTTGACCAAAATAACGGAGCGATCGAAGACGATTTTGAAAACCTCGTCAAGGGGCGTATGGGTAGTCCCAGGTCGAGCACAGCAACTCCCAGCTGGGATGACCCAGCAAAGTCAAAATCGAGCACGCCAGCGCCCACGTTCTCCTGGTCAACACCCCCTCCACCTGCAAACAACATTGCACCAAAGCCTGCAATTCAAAAGGCTCCGTCTTACAGGACTGTCACGCCGGATCTCGGTCGATTCGAAGCTCTTACCCCGTCATCTACGCAGTTCAGTCAGCCGCTGCAACCCACACCGGGCCAGTCTTTCCAATCCCCAGCCCAACTCCAGCCAATGCAACCGATGGCTCCTCAGCAGCCTCTGTCTTCCTCAACTTCAGGGTCAGCTATCAACTGGTCAGCTGCTGCTCAGGCTACACCAAGTCCATGGGGAGGCTCTGCCAGGTTCAGTGCTAGTGCATCAACGGGCAACATGAGCTCTTCGATGGCAAGCATGTCTCTTAACTCGGGCTCACGCCAACCGTCTTTTACGCTTCCTCCGCCGCCAGGGAACACTTCTACTACCCCCTCTACGTTCTCCATGGCCCCGCCACCAACGAACTGGGGTTCTACGAGCTCGATGAACAATACAACTTCCAACACATCACAGAACAACACGGGACAAAAGTCGGGATTGGATAAATATGAAAGCCTAATTTAAGGATAGAGTTTTTGATAAGATTTGCGGTTATAACGAGGGTACAAACGGCTGGAATAGATAGATTTGAATATGTTGTGCATGAGAGCACCCATGTGGTGTGCAGACATAGCGAAATAAGCAGAAAGGCCGATCAGTGGCCTAGCTACCATTGTAGGATAGAAACCCGGCGTCTGTAGTTGCTATAAGCGAGTTATTATAAAATTTATCAGGCCTAAATAACCAGCCCAGCCGCTTCGGTGAATTACTATGTTACGTATCAACATTTATTCACGAACAAGAACGTGATCCCATCACGTTGAACTGTTTAACTAATAGAAAGACAAAACAAAAGTGATTAGACCTCATGTTCGATTCTTCAATCTATGTATATATTATCCACAACTTTGTATCCGCTCAAACACAACTTTCTCTGACTCTATTTGCATATCCCTCCATCAGGCACTGTTCTTCACACCACAATCTCGTCTCGGTTGCCAGTAAATTACCCCAACTTCAAGGTGTTGAAGCCCACGAGCTGTCTTTAGTATATCGAGTTTGCCAAAAGCTAAAAAGTCAAGAAAGGAAAAACGAAAAGCACAGAAGATGCTCGCAACTCTAAACTCTGAGGAGAGGTAGAACAATTTTCAGGCTCTGACATGTAAGAGGAAAAAGACGGTCGGTTCCGTAAACGCCCTTGCTCCGTCCGTGTTCATCCATTTTCGTTGGCATATCCGTTCCTCCAGACGCCATGCCATCCACTTGCAGCAGAAGAAAGCAACAAACAGCATAGTAAATTAAAACAAACAGAATCAGAATCTCCCACACGCATCTTGTAAGAGCTATTAAGGAGCCTATTTCTTGGACTTTTTCTCCTCAAAAACGTGACGACTCTTGTAGCCGGGCTCAGTGCGTACATCAACCTTTTGGTTCTTGGGAACCATCTCGTGCACCATGGACCAGCCAAGACGGCGGCACAGTTCAGCAACTACAACGTCGCAATCGCCCAAGAGGTCAATGTCAAAGTTGATGTGATTAACAGCCTGGCGAGACACATAGATCTGAGGGATATGGGCGGGCAGCCAAGACACAATCTCAGACACGGGCGTGACTTTAAGAGACGTTCCAATAACAATGACGAGATCAACCTTGTCGCGATCGTGCTCAGTAAGACGTCGAGAGAACTCATCTGGAAGAGCCTCGCCGAAGAAGGTGATGTCGGGTTTCATGACACCAGCACTGGGGATGTCATACTCAGACTCATCGGAGCTATCGGCACTCCAACGTCTTCGCCTCTTCTCTGTGCCTGCAGACCGCTTACGCTTTGGTGCGCCACCCGTAGTGCGCAGAGTCTGAATGCAGCGCGGGCACCGGGGAATTTTGTCAGCCTTGATCTCGGGGAAAATGGTCTCTCCTTGGCATTGGTAACCGCACTGAACACATGTGGCGGTTCCGAAAGAGCCGTGACACTGAATGAGCTTGTCCTTGGGGACACCAGCCTTGACTTCGAGGTTGTCGATGTTCTGAGAGTAGTTGGTCAAGAGCTTACCCTTCTCATGGAGCATGGCAATGAACTTGTGAGTTGGCGTGTATCGGTCCGTGCTCGGCAAAATGTCCTTGGCCACCGAGTAGAAAATGGTGGGATCCTGTCGGAAGACACCAATGTCGAAAACCTCTTGAGGGTCACTGAGGCCGAGATGCTCCAACTTGGAGTAGAGACCAGTTCCCTTGGAACGGAAGTCAGGAATACCCAGCGACGTAGAGATACCAGCACCGGTAATGAGAACGATGTTCTTGCTCTTAGCGATCAGTTCGACGGCATCGTCAACAGTGTTGTGACGCAGAATCTTGGCGCGCTTGGACAGTTCACGCGTAATGGCTAGCGACAACAAGCTGAAGTAGGCATCGTCGGGTTCGCCTTCTAGAAAAGCGGGAGGACGAATACCAAAGGCGCTGAGGAGTTTTCTGGCGGTATAATGACCGGCATCAACAGTACGTTGGCAAAAGACGGCTGGACCATACTCTCGGAGCTCCCGACGAAGTCTGCTAGCTTCTTCGGGGGTGCAGACTTTGGGGTCTTTTTTTTTTTTGGAGAAATTGGTTAGTTACAGTAAAGTGAATAGAATAAAATAGAGTAGAGGGGGGCGATAATAGGATAGCATAGGATAGGGCACAAATAGACAACTCACCATCAAGGGCCACGGTATTATCAGCATTCAACTCTTCAAAAGCGTCCTCGAATAGAGAATCTGTCTCCCATGATTCTCGCACATCAGCAACTCTCTCCTCAAGTTCAGCGAGTGCCACGTTGGCGGCGGCCGTCTTGATCTCGTCTTCTGTTGGGTTATCACCCAACTTATCGAGAGCATTTGTTTGAGCCTTTCGCTTGGAGAGAGCAACGCTTCTCCTGGAGCCTTTTTTCGTGTTCATTGTAGAAAAGGTGAAGTTTTATAGAATAGAGGGCGAAATGAAGCAAGAAACAAGTAGGAGAAGGGGAAAGAGGAGGAGAAGAAGATTAGGTTTGTCGACAGTTGACAGTGATGAATGAATGAATGGAGGAGGCTGCTTTGCTTTGCTTTGCTTTGCTTTGCTTTGAAAGTGTGTTGTAAAGGAAGAAAGCGGGTCAGAGAGACGAGGGTGGCATCTATTATTAACCCCAGATCGAGAATCGAAACCGCGTGTCTGGTTGGGTTGGGTTGGCTTGGCTTCTAGACAAAGTGCACCGCCAAAAACTGATACTACACTTGGTACCTTGTTAGACTAGGCGATAGTTTGCGCGAAAATCTATCCGATATAGCCAAAAGTGAAAGGACCAACAAGTGCAGAAATATGGGTGAGTTGTAGAGGGGAGAATGTGAAGAGAGAATCGTTTCAGCTGTAATGAGTGAGGAAAGCTGATCTGTTAAAAAGTGGGTTTGCTGTGCGAGTTTGGTGTAATGTAATGGGAGAAAGAGACGATGATATATGGGCGTAAAAAAGAAGAGGAGAAAGTCGGTTTGTTGTGGGAATAAATAATGAAAGTAACCTAAGGCAAGGCAAGGTAAGATACCTTGGATGAGGAAAGAAGTTGAGAGAATCTTGACAAGTATCTCTCTGCCTGTTGTTAGGACAAAGATATCGTGACCAAGAAGAACAAATTGTGAGTGATGTGATTCGATCAATGTACTGGTCGCGTTTTCTTTCTCTATTTTTTGCCTCTTTTGAGCGAAACGCGAATAAAAATTCCAATACAAGAGGGGAATTCTTATAACTCAACGCGTGTGTTATGAGACGACCTGATAAAAGAAGAGATTGAGAAGAAGGTAGGACGACAAGAAAAAGAAAGAAAGGAAAGACGCCTAAAGTATGGAGTACATAGACTATTGGAATGGAATGACGGCAAGCACTGGACGGCAGGGGTAAGGTGATTTAGTAATTGCCTTACCTTAGGTACAGTACAAACGAGAAGAAACGATACTTACAAACACCATAACCTGACACACCAAGAGCAGCAACATGCAACTCGAGAATAACATAACTTGAGCAACCGACTACCAGCCTACTTATCAGGATCCTATCAAGTTGAATTTCATCTATCCTTCAGTCCTCTCCTCTCCTCTCCTCTCCTCTCCTCTCCTCCCCGCCTTCTCCCCTCCTCCTATCTCTTACACATGTCGCATCATGTGGCAGATTATCTGGTCTACCCCCCTGCCAAGTACAGTATCATCCAAGTTAAGTTAAGTTATTCCCCTCACTTTTGACTTTCCTTACACTACCAACCTTCTCCTAACGTTAGCTCCTATACAGGTTGCCAGAGTAGCAATTCCTACTCCTAGGCGAATTGCACGCAATCTTTAGAGAAAATGTTGATATAAGAGCCCTTCTTTATCCTTCTACATCTTATGTCAGACTTTCCAAATCGTTCCCTCTTTCTCTCGCATGCGTATCTGTGCTGTTTAGCATTACATGCATGCACGGCATGGCATGGATGGTTGTCACCATCTTCTCTGATTGGTTGGCTACAATATTGCCTATCATGTCTCTAATCACCACCAACTCAACCCTCGGATTCACTCAACCACATTTTTCTATTGGCGCCGTACGAGAAGCACTGTCCTTGAAAAATCAGCTATTCTATTAACCATTATGAATCCTGACTTTTCCTTGCTACAATTCGCATCATTTCCGTTTTCTCCAACTTCTAGTTATTAGACTCTTAACCTTAACGTTCCAGTCCTGGATTGGCTGATCCTTGGTCCTTAATTTATGACTACCTACTGAATCATCCACCATATTAGCTCCCGCCACTTTCGGGTTGATCTACCCTCAATCACTCACTCACTCACTCACTCACTCACTTGGTCGGCCCAAGTCACATTCTCATAGAGGCTTTATGTTATATTGGTGTTCAATCGCTCAAACTCTTCCATTGTCGATTCCATGTTAACCAGTTCTATCCGTACCCAAAGCAATACTATAATAAACAATACCTCGCACGCACGAATACGAATCAATCCACGCAACACCATCTACCTCGGTGAGTCGCTATGGTCTCCATCATCATCTGGCCGCATTTTTGGTTGCCAACCCGCCGCTACACCTGCTGCCACGATACCCGCCATCACCGTCGGAGCTCCAAGCGCAGAGTTGGATCGTGACCTTGAAGATCGAGGCCTCTTGCTTGAGTTGGGCGTTCCAATAGGCGACCCCTCAAAGGGATTTTCTTGGATCGGCGTTTGTGGCGCATTGAGCGAGTTGGATCGAGAATGGGACGGGCTTCTAGACCTGACCATCTCGACTGCCTCCTTGGGATGCTGGATCGCAAACTTGAGGTTGTTCAACCGTCCACCCTTCATGCGTCGCATAAAGTTGAGCTCGTCGCGGACATCCGCCAACGGTTCGGGGTACATGCTCATCTCCTCATCAGACACTGTAAGACCAGGAACCTTCTTGGCCCGCTGCTTGAGAAACTCGGGAACCAAAGCCAACAGGAAGCGATCCGGAATAAGGCGAATGATGACACCAACAGGAATAGAAAGGAAGCCAAGCACAATGGCAATGGCCCAGAGGGTTCCGCTTTGCTTCTCCTTGGCGATCTGGAAAGCTGCGCCACCCACAAAAATGATCAGGATTTGGCCACCACACATAATGGCACTGATACTGATGAAGAACCAGTTCTTGGTAAGGCCCTCGAAGATGTTGAACTTGTTGTCCAGACGACGGTTACTGTACATGTTAGTAAAGTTTCAATTAATATACAAAGGATGACACTTACTTCCATTGGTTGAAAATCTGCATCCAGACAAAGGTGTTGAAAACCAGTGTCTTGATTTCCGAATCAGATGGCGTGTTGTTTGTTGGCAAGATGCCCTTGGAGCTTCCGTAGTAAAGCAGGAAAGTAATGACGAGCTGGTAGATAGATTGTCCGAGTATCATCTTCCACATGGTGACAGAAATGATGCTGGATCCCTTGGGCTCGGGCTTCCGGTCCAGAACACTGTCGTGGGGAGGATCAGTGGCGAGGGCAAGAGCAGCAAGAGTATCCATGATCAAGTTGACCCAAAGAAGTTGCACAGCCGTCAAGACAGAGGACTCTTCGTCGTTGGAGACGGCAGTAACAAAAGTGAGGATAACGGCAGTAACGTTGACTGTTAGCTGGAACTGGAGGAACCGCTTGACCGCATCGTTAACCGCACGACCCCATTTCAAAGCCTTGACGATGCTGTTGAAGTTGTCGTCCATCAGAATGATGGCCGAAGCTTCCTTCGCAACCTCAGTACCTGCAATACCCATCGAGAAGCCGACATCGGCCATCTTGAGAGCGGGTGCATCGTTGGTACCGTCACCAGTAACAGCAACTGTCTCGTTCTTATCCTTGAGTCTCTTAACCAGGATTCGCTTGTCTTCGGGGGAAGATCGCGCCAAGACGTGTAGCCGAGGAATGATCTCCTCTTGCTCCAGCTTGGAAAGGTTGCGGAACTCAGGTCCCTCCATAACAATGGAGTTGGGCTGGATGATGCCACATTCCTTTGCAATGGCCTCAGCCGTGATCTTGTTGTCACCAGTAACCATGCGAACAACCACGCCAGCCTTCTGGCAGAGCTTCACGGCTTCCGGGACACCCTCACGAAGAGGATCTTGAATGCCGACGACACCGATAAACGCCATATCCGAGAAGAGATCCTCAAAGACAACTTCATTACCACCGTCCACGCGGCCGGCATTCTTAGGTGGCCATGAGGAGAAATCCTTGTAGCAGATGCCGATGGTTCGGAGCGACCTTCTCGCATAGCTCTCAATGAGCTGCTGAACAGTGCTGATGTTATCATCGGACAAGGAAGCAAGAGAGTCGTCGCTAGCAGGATCGCGAAGAACCTGGGTACACTTGGAGAGAATGATTTCAGAGGCACCCTTGATGTAGAGACGGGCGCTGCCGTTAGGGCCCTGAGTGACAATACCCATGCACTTGCGGCCAGAGTCGAAAGGAATAAGCTGCAAGACCTTGGCGTTTTCACGCTCCTCACTCACGGGGCCCATGCCAAGATGAGCCTTGGCGAGAATGAGCAGGGCAGTCTCAGTCTTGGAACCAATGAAGGTCTTTTCCCCGTCAACCTCGCCCTCGAAAGCGGTAGAGTTGAGTGCAATAGACTTGAGAAGAAGGTCCTTAACCGGTTTGCTGAGCATCTTGGCAAACTCAGAAATGCTGATATCACCACTAGTGTCCACGGGGGTAGAGGCACCGCTCGCGTCTCCTTGTGTTGAGCCGCCAAATCGGAGGCTTGTTCCAATCGTTCCCGAGACAACTTGCATTTTGTTTTGCGTCAAAGTGCCGGTCTTGTCTGAGCAAATAGTAGATGCATTACCCATAACTTCGCAAGCCTTGAGATGTCGCACAAGGTTGGCATCTCGAAGCATTCGAGTGGTCGCAAAAGCCAAGGCTAGAGTAACGGCGAGGGGTAGTCCTTCGGGAACAGCGACGACAATGATGGTAACCACAACGATGAAAATGTTGATGAACTGTTGTCCTTTTTGGGCGGGAGTGACGGAATCGGGCTGCTTGGGCAAACCAACAAGAAACTTGATGAAAAGAACAATGAAGAGCAAAAGACCAGCGGCACTACCAAGCTTGGCGATGTAGGTGGCGATAACATTCAGTTTCGCCTGCAGGGGAGTCATCTCAGGATCCTCGTTCAGAGACATGAGGGTTTTGCCGTAAGAAGAGTAAATGCCGACTGAGGTTGCCATATAAGTACCGACACCTTCCATGATACGGGCTCCAGACTGGATGAAAGGGTCCATCTTCTTGAGATTGTCACGGTTCTCAATGGCGTTATAGACAACTTCGGCAGATTGCTTTCGAATGATGTCCGACTCGCCAGTGGCCTGAGATTCGTCGCATTTGACATTGAAACCTTCGATGAGAATGCCGTCGACCGGTACCAAGTCTCCAGGCTCGAGGTGAACCACATCACCGGCCAGAATATCGAAAACAGAGAGTTCGATCGTCTTTCCTGACCGAACCACCTTGACTAGGCGGTCCTGCTTTTTCTTATTCAGCTTAGTGAATTGGCGTTCCTTTTGGTAATCGTTCAGAGATCCGACAATAACAACGATGGCGATGGCGACAATAATCGCAACGCCCTCGACCCACTCAACCTTAGGCTCACCTGGCTTGTGTTCTCCACCAAAGGTTTGATACAAGCCAACTGCGAGGCTGACGACTGCAGCGATGGACAGCAAAATTAGAACCTTGTCGTTGTAGGTAATCCACATAAGCTGCAAAAGGCTCTTGCCTTTCTTCTCGGGGAGTCGGTTGTCCTTGTAAACGCGTAACCGGTCGGCAAAACTATCACCTGACTGTGAACCAGCATGATCATCGCGAGGAACCTGTTTCTTAGATGTTGCATCCTCAAATGAGACATGGCCGCTCAAGCTCTTTTCGTCCATACTTAGTCCAGACTTTCGATCAGATCGTAAACCCTTTTCTATACCATCGATGCCACCCAACTTATAAAAGGCCGAAAGACTTTTGGGGTTGAACATTTTATTTAATTGGCCAGGCGCAAAAGCAAAAGGGTTGTTTTCCACTTCGAAATCATCTTCGGTGCCGGTGTCTGGCTTCAAAGCGGTCTCGTCGTTGATAATTTTCTTATGATCATATTCGGAACCTTTAAGTGTATCCGCCTGTGTCGAGTTGGATGCCACAACAGTCGTATCTCCTTGTGAAGAAACAGATCGTGTCATGTCTTCAGAATCGACGGAATTTTGTCGCGATCGGTGGTTCATAGGTACTGATAGGAATCCAACACCGCGTTCGCCTGATCTGGATGTCACCGGACTGGAAACATTGTGAGGACTTGTTGGTCTGCTGTCCCTATTCTCAAAGGCCATGGAAGTATCCAATTCAGGTCTTGAAGGTCGTTGCGACATGCCGGTGGTCGATGCAGGGTCGGCTATTGTTGTAGGGCTAACTGCGTCGTCTTGCATGTTGAAAGGTTGTGATTCCTGAGGAGGTTCGGCAGAAGTATTAGGGTTGACAGCAGTTGTATCGATAGTGATAGTCGGACTGTTATATTGATCAGCATTCAACACTTGATAAAGATCAAGATGATCACTGGAGGCCCCTTGAACCTCGGCCTCAGTCACATACGCGCGACGCCTCATGGGCGGGTTGTCATCGTGATCAGCCATGATGGTCGGGCAGTGCCGCGATGAGCGACAGCCTAGACTCGAAGCTGGGGAAATGACAGCGAACCAGATTTGAGGCTATGCAGCGGCAAAATTGTTGTCGGTAGCAAGGTAAGGTAGTGTATTATGTTGAGTAAAAGGGAGCTTCAAGGGAAGACGAGGCGTGGAGCCAACAAGAGCGCATGGGGCGATGTTGTTTAAGAGAAGGAAACTAGAATTAGAGAAGAGGCCTCAAGGGGCAGAAAGAAGTCGAATGAGTAAAGGTACCTATGTATTAAGCTCTCAAGAACTTAATCATGGTCAACTAAACCGAACCCTCAAGTTTGTTAAGGGCAACCAAAGGAAAGGTTTAGTTGAAGATTGAATTGGATTGAGGAGAAACGCATCGAGTGGAGGGCAATGGATGGGATGGGATGGGATGCATTTTCGCCTCGACCGAGCTTGCTTGCTTCTCTCTGGTCCGGTCTTGAAAGATTGAGGCAGTGCAAATAGATGGTCGTCGATGATTGGTTCGCTGACATCACCGTGGGGGTGCGCGTAGAAAGTTACGTACCTAAAGAGTAAGGAGATGGAGCATCTTTGAGCTCCCGTCCTTTGGTGCAGGGACCGGGCAGGCGCCAAACGAACGGAAGTCCTTCTCACTCGGGGTATGGAGTATTCGTCAGGTCTCTTGTATCAGTTCTCAGGCGTTGAATGCGCCCAAAGAGACTTGAACATGACAAAACAGGAACCACTGCCCAGGCACGGAGACAAGCTCCCGTCATTTTTCAACAGTGACATACACTGTGCCTCCTTCACTTGCAGGTTACAGTATCGCTGGCTTGCTCTTACTTGATTCAACCTTACTTTAGTCCGTACCTTAGATCTTAAGGCTTACCTTACAGTAAAGTAACAAAAACTGCATAAATATCGGCACATTTGGCTTGGATCATGCTTCAGTCTGTTCACTGACAGCCAGGACGGCATGAACAATTCAGTTATCTCCGTCGTCTATGCTGTTTCCCAGTGGAATTATTTCTGCTCGGCGGCCTCGCACCTTAAACGCCTTTGGGTGCTTCGAGAAGGAGGCAGTGTTGAGCATATTAGCTTCAGCATGACTTAAACTTCAGAGTCAGTCACGCGACTGAGGGCAAAGGTGACGTTCACTCAGCTTCGTTTGTTACGCTCAACAAATTGTTTGTGAGGCAGCTCATCATGCTACATACTGAATCCCATTAAGTAGTCCATGTCGCCACAGTGCACATACACGACGATCCCGTCTTGGCGGGTCTAGAAGCTATGGAGAGCCAAGACTCTAAAATCTATCGGCGCTTTGCGTTCCTGGATTTGACTTGTCCTGAGTCGTCAATGGTATGACTGGGCGCCAAGCCCACACAGTTTTTGAAACAGTTTTATATAGGGAGAAGTATGAGTTGTGTTGATTGGCGGCCAAACATTGCTCAGTCGATGTTTTCAGGGAGGGTTTCATAGCATGTTTAACACCGTGATGTTAGTTACTATTCTTGACTCAAGTCTTTGCGCGTACAACTGAGCAAACGAAAATCATCTGAGACCCAGTCTGTTCTCAGTTGTATTGGACTGCAATTCTCAAGCACAGACAAATGACGTCTCACTTCACTGCACATGTCTGTCAACGCTGACAGCGAGATGAGCAAGAACAATAGCTTGGACAAGCCCCGGTCTGAGGCAATTGTCGGTAAATCCTATACTAGGCGCTGGTATGGGCATGGCAGCGGTCGACATGACGACGCGATGCTATTCTTGCCAGCCGTGGATCCTGTCTTGGTCCAGTTTTCGCCCCTATTAAGAGCCCAGACACTTATGAACATGAATGTCACCGGGGCTAGTCCATGAAGCCAAGATTGAGCCCCTGCGGTGTTCCAGTCAGATATCTTCAAAGCAAACAACTACCCTTCCCTGGTGAGACAAAATCCTACGGCACGGAGAAGAATATAGAAACAGACTCCGACGGAATACATAAAGTCCTATAAGCAATTTCCTTGTAAATTGGATCCTCTCTATCCTTGTTTCTTAGTTGTGGGCTCTTGCGTGCGAGTAGTCCCTCGGCTGGTGAGCTTATTTGCCTAGATTGCTTAACCGCGCTCCGGCTTAGCAGACAGCCACGTAGTATCCGTAGGCAATTTGGCAACTTTGGCTTCCCTTCTTAAGAATTTTCTTTTGCAGTTGCCATGAAAATTTGACCATCAGTGTGGATGTCTGTCATCCCTTTCTTCTGTTTAGTCCAGGGGATATTTAGTTGTTACACTAGGATTAAAGCTCGGGTTTAATCCTGTCAAGTAACCTTGAATCGGCCTTCTGCAAGCCCCACAACGCTATTCATGGACTATCCAATCGTAACCCTGATAAAGCATCCACTTCTTGGGTCAAGCTTCGTTGGTTAATCTTTGGAGACGAATAGCCCCAGTCTCAGGCCTTGTTCTTTATGTCACTAACGGTTGGAAGCGAGATTGACTGGGAAAGCAACTTGATCGATTAGGAGATGAGCCAACTGCGTGTTCTGAATGACAATCTGACACAATTGAAGAAGGATTGATTGAGTTCATCGCAAAAGGATTGAGCCTTGATCTTTCAGTCGGAGAAATCGAAGCATAATAAGGCAGTTTTGGCATTACTATGCCGAAAAGATAGCCCTGGTATCTCCCTTTTATGCCCGTCGCTTGTCACATGTCGATCATGAATAAATGGGGGTCTTGATCCCTTAAACACGAGGCTTGGCATGGCCGAGGCCACTCTTTCCATCAAGGAAACAACACTGGCTAACTGGATACTCCGTATTACAGTAGTTGTTCCATCATAGTCCTTGACTGTGCTGTAGTGGCCACAGTGGCTAGTGGGAGGCCTTCTTCAGTGAGAACAAAACTTGAGAGTGGCGGGTGTGTCACAGCACAGCCACACATCTACCCAATAGCCAGGCTGCCGGACTCTTCGGAGCCGATCGTGTTGAGCAGAGCAGATCGAACATTTGTTGGCAAGCATATACTCTGTAGTGAGCCACGAGTCAGTGATACAATTTCTAAATGCATTTCTTTCAAGAAATCATCACAAAATCGATTGTATGCGAGGTATTCCAAGCATACTCAATGTCGTTGAAAAAGAGTTGTATACGTCTCTTTTAGGAAACCAATCTTCAATACAATAGCCAATCAGCTTTAACTTTAGACTTTTACCCAGAAATCCTTCATCCGGCAGCTTATGCAGCAAGGATCTGGAGCATCTAGCCAAGACGAGCCAAGACAAGCCAAGCCAAAGCCGAACTGAGCTTAAAAATCTCCAGGCTGGTTCAAAGGAAAACTGTATACGAATACTAAATAGTCAGCAGATAGGTTGTTTAGTCCCAGTATTCGATTAATGACTTATTACGCTTGGTGACATTACTCAGCCATTGTCGGTTACTTCCAATATGAGGCGAATACGCAGGATACGCAAGTAAATAACCTCACGGGATCTACCTTGTTCCTTGATTTCGGCCTGAAGAATAGTGTTCGCCGTAGACTTATTTCACACGAAATGATTCGGCGTGTTAACCTTCCGGTAGGAGCTCTATTGCTTCGCCT
The DNA here is from genome assembly GCA_013184445.1 of Fusarium sp. NRRL 53497. Taxonomy (NCBI): domain Eukaryota; kingdom Fungi; phylum Ascomycota; class Sordariomycetes; order Hypocreales; family Nectriaceae; genus Fusarium; species Fusarium sp. NRRL 53497. The sequence continues at coordinate 102,589 of JABCJZ010000059.1, read as the reverse complement.
CAATAGTTGGCCGAGATAGTCGCGTGCGAAACATGTGCATGGCAAACCTAGTGAGTGGTTGTCTCAACTCTCACAGCAACCCTCCAGCTATCATTACATATGACCCACGAGGCAGTGCTTGTTGCGTTACCTCCTAAGGTCTAACCAATTGTATTGCGAAAACTGTTGGCTCGTTTGCTGTAGTTGTACGACTTGCACACCAAGCTCAAGCTTTCGTTTTGTCTAAGCCACATTCAACAAGAAACTCGTCCTCGATACTGAAGTTGAAGTGCGTCACTACCATTTGCCTCGCTCAATATTCAGCTCAGCATGGAAGCTTGAGATTTGTACCGAGGATCGTTACGATAGTTGCGTTTGGAGGCCATCAGTACGTATGTGTTTCGCCTCCTGGACCGCAATGTTGAAATACGGGATCTGCGGATCAGTATCTTATAGGTACGTACTCGAGAACTAAATCCCATTCCATCATTTCCATGTCCATTATTGCCCATCTCCCTATCTTTCACTTGTTTCTCGCAAGGCAGATTCAAATCGGACTGCGATTAGACCCAGTGTACGGAGTATATCGCTCCAGACAGGCAAAACTGGAAACTGCCGGTATATGCCTTGCAGTGCTTTTCAGGCGTCATATTCCAAAGGCTGATTCCAAATATCTAAGGCTCAGCTGAGGGAGCAGTGGATTGCCAGGTGTTATCAGATTTGGAGTAGGCGCACGCTAACAGCATCTATGTAAGCCTAAAGGCTGACAGATCATGACTTGAACAAATAGATGAGTATTGCTTTACGCTGAATGACCGAATGTATCTTACGTTATCGAAAGAGGACACAGACAGCCTTGGCGATCTCCTGGCTAGCTGTTGTACGACTGACCTTGCATATCATATCTCACGATCTCAATCTCACGTCAGTTACCCGCTGAGTACGAAGTAAACTATCTTACATGACAAAACCCCTGGCGTATTTTACATGATACTCTCCGCACTAAAACTTACAATTACAAAACTCTACCGATTCGGAATATATGGTTTCATTTCGCAAATGAAGCTTTCTTCGGTCATATTATCTTGTCCTACGATCACAGCACAGCCTCCTCCCCATCTAAAAGTCCCTGCTTCGCTACGGCACAGCAAACAACAACTGCCTCTTATTGATAAATTTCCACAAATTTTACCTCTGGTGATTTTCAAAGGGACGTACGTAACTTATGCTAAGGGAAATGGCTCTGGAGTGAATCCTGCTTTCAACTCCACCGGATCGTGGCTGTGTATGCCTCAACACCAATCAGCGGGGGTCTCGTCTCCTCTTGGGACAGCACTTTCCTATATGATAGATTTTTAACTATCAACTTACGGTGAGAAATGTTACATGTGCGATCAAGCCCTTGCTAGTTTGCCTTTGTGCAAATTTTGCAATAACGGAATCGTGGTGTTCCGAGAAGGTTGGGTTGGGCAATCATGGGCATTGAGATATTGGCCCGGGCATCGAAAACGGGCTATGCTGCGCATATCCAGATTATACTTTACTTTGCCGGTGTTGTCGGCGTAGCGTACGGCTTGCCTTCTCCCCGAGTATCATGGTCGTATGATAAGTGTAACAAGTGTATGGCGTGTGTGTAAAACGAACAACTTTTGAACTCCCCGAGCAGAAGGTGGTGACTACCTAACTCCAACCCTTTTTGTAACCTCTAAACCACCGAATGTATGTATGCCTTATCGTCGTCCCAAGTCCACCTTACGAACAGAAACCATGTCCTCGGCACCCTCTTGATCCTTAATCGAACTCTCAACTCCAAAGAAGGGCGCAACTCCATGTCTCAGAACGCCCTTCCAGAACCCAGACACTATTTCCTTCAAGTCACCTCCAGTCTGCTTAAAGTCGGGGAATGCATTAATCTCAAGCAACCACGCAGTGCCTTGGGCATCCACAAGGAAATCTAGACCGTAGACCTCGAATGCATTGGGCATCGTCTGGAAGTGGATAGGCATAGACTTTGCTGCAGCTTCGAAAATCTCTCCAGTAACGTCGCAGATCTGGCGGAAGATGTCCTCGCGCATGTCACCCGACAAGGGCAAGTCCCAGAAGCGGCGGACTGTGTTCTCGTTCGGTGAATCTTGAAGACATGTGTTGGTGAGGAAAGACTCAATGTCTTCTGGTGCATCCGCCGGTGCGCTGTAAGGCTTTCCAGCAAAGAGTGCTAGCATGTGCTTGTAAACCCAAACGTCGAGGCTCCCTGTGCAAAGCACGTAAGTGCGGATGTGGAACTTGCGCTTCTCATCATCAACCAGTAGAGGCGGGTGAATGTACGGTTGCGCAACAAAGTGTCGTAAATGCGAGGTTGTAATGTAGTCACCATCATCATCCTTGCCAGCAACCTCCTCCTCTTCCTCATCATCGGTGCCTGGCTGATCTTCCTCCCAGATATCAAAGATGTTCTGGAGTTCATCCATCGAGCTGAAGAGCCGGATGCCTTGACCTCGGTCACTCATTCCTGGCTTCAAGATCCACCACTCCTTGTCTTTAGGATCTGACTGCTGCTCATTGCGTTCCATGCTCTCCCGGAGATCAAAGGCCTCCACCAGAGCATCGTCCAGAAACTCTGCAAAGTCGACCTCGAAGGCTTCACTGCGCTTCAAGTGGGACGTCAGGACGGACTCGGGATGTTTTGCAACCCAGTGATCCACGGTAGTGGACAAGAAGTGCTTTCGGATAAGGGCTTTCCGGATCATGTAGCTGTTGATAAGCGTTGTACGCTCATTACTGGCAGCATACTCAAAGTCGATGGTCTCGTAGGCGGTGATCTGCAGAATATTTCCACCCGAGGGGACAATCTTCGCAAGAGCTGGCTCGTCAGACTCCGGTACTTCAGTGATTACATTGAATACGCCTTCCGGGAACAATGAGTTCAGGGCGGAAAGAATAAGTGGCTGGACGTAGGAGTCTTCGTAGGAGATGACGGCTTGAACCGAAGGGCCCTTCTGCCTCAACGCCATCTCTTGCTTGGTTTGGCTTCCCTCTAATCCTGAGTCCCTTTATTAACAGTAAGAATATGTCTATTGGTAGTCTTGGTAGAATACAGGCTTTGTGCTCCTCTCCTAGCCCTGTCCGTCACATATCATTCAATCAAGGGTACTTACAGTTCAAGCTCTTGCTGGTTCCATTCTCCAGGACCATGCATGAAGTTTGCCTTGAGGGGTGTGATACTAAAGCAGTCAGTAATGATGTATCCTCACAGCAAACAAACATACCTTGTCAGGCCCTCCTTGACAGTCCATCCGTCGTTGCCAGGGCTGGACTCCTCCACGCTCTTGTATACATCAGTGAACTTTGGTGCCCACTTGAAGTGTTTGTGCGCATGTCCTTTTCGTGAGCTAGGTGGGGAAGCATCATCCACCTCACCTCCAACCCCCTCGCGTATCCTTTCCTCTTCTTCATTCTCATCTCCTGCCTCACCTTCAATCTCCTGGAAGCAACCGCCCTCTCGCCAATAGTTCTGCAAAACGTTGGTCCAGATAGCCTTGTTGTTCTCCAGACCTTCAACAAGGGGCACGTTGACGCTGTATAGGTCTGCGCTACCATCTGTAGGCCATTGCTTGTAGAGTTTCTCGATGACCTTGACGCTGCGCCGGCAAGCTGCCTCAATAATGACTGGGTCATGGTTTCGAGTGAAGAAGGCAAAACTTAAAGCAATGGATTTCTTCTGGCATACAGCAGCCTCCAGAGCGGCACCTAGGGTTCCCGAGCTCAGGGCAAAGACTGCAGTGGTGTTTCTACCATAGTTGGGTCCGCTAACGACCAGATCGATAGGTCCTCGATCCTGAAAGAAGTGGTGAAGACCGATCTGAACGCAAGAAGCCGGTGTGCCGTCGATCAGAATCCACTCCTCGACATCTCCTGAAGGAGAGGGTCGATGGTGAGTGGTGCCTGGAGAATCTTCACCGTGGACAACATTTGAAGGACGGTAGTACGAAGGCTTGAGGGTCTGTCCAATCATGTGTGCCTTGCCGATCCATGACCTCTGAGTATGAGGCAAGCAGACAGAGACAGTGTGGCCAGCTTGCTGGAGCTGTTGAATGAGACAATGGACGTAGGGAGATGAGTGTGGTGATGGTGGCCCATCGTCATTGGTAACAAGGATATGCATCTTGGACTATAGTGAGCAGTCACGGGGTTGATACAAACTGTTCCAGTTGTCAGTATGCTTTCTTTTTAACGAGATAAGCAGAGAATGAAGAATCAAACTCACTTCCAATGCCCGTGAGATACGTAGAGTAGGTATTTGATGAAATGGATGTCAGGGCGAAATCGCAATGAGGGGCACGTGGGGCACACATGCCGAGCCAGAGAGAGCGCTAAGCACGTCAGTACGTCACAGAATGGCTTCCAATTGGGCTTAATATTGGCGGGTGCAGGCACAAGGGGGGGGGGACTCATGTAATCATCATGAACTTGTCTATTCCTTTATTCGACTTGATCATGAATAAAAAATCTACCTAAAAACCGGGGCTCACAGAATCGAAGACGCGCGTAGGAAAACCCCTCATCGAACCAGACCAGCCGATACCGAAACAGAACCAGAACCAGAACCATATCAAATAGAATAAACCGAAACAGACTTGACTTGGGCTTCCATCCTCTCTTTCTCTGCCGACGTCAGGTATCAACAGTCAATCAATACGTCGTTTTTCAATGCAATACATGCCATCGTCCCTACCAGCTTGCTAGTCCTTTTAACGCGCCAATTCCATCCAACGCCGTAAAACCGGTCCGAATTTCCATTATAAGGTGAAGGGTAGAGGTAAACCATATGCAGAATTATCAAATGTCGTGAAACAGCCACTCGACTGTGATGCGAGATTGTAGTAGTAAAAAGCAAATACAACGCATATGCATGGAGAGGGGTTTCCTAGATGCGGGTGCGCTTGGATTCCCTAGTGTCGATGCTTTCGCCAGATCGTTTGCGCGATGGCGATTTGGGAACGCCCTCCTTTGTTCGTCGCCAGGCGTCGAAGGGGCTTCGTTTGCCGGGTGGCTTGATGGGAGTGCCCTCGTCGGGCAACTTGTTGGTGGATCGGGTGACTCGTCGAGTAGAAGGTGGTGAGGCAGGAGCAAATCTGGGAGCTTCAGGGGTAGATGCGCGATCTTCCTTAGACGCCGATGGCGTCGCTGGGATATCTAGCTCCTCGCCATTGTCCTCGACGTCAGTAACGGCCTCCTCTTCCTCGATCTGCTCATCCGTCTTCACATGCTGGAACAGCAGGCGAGGCTTGATGAAAGCTCGAGTAAGAGGTCGGTTGAGATGAACCTCAGGATCCTCTTCTGCGGCTTGCATCTCATCCATATCCTCGATTTCATGCTCAGACCACTTGCGGAAGAATCTCTTTCCACGGCTGTTGAAGTTAGCATTTGTGTGTATGATTGTCAGAATGGAAAACTTACAAAGTGTACACCATGCCGTCCTTGCGGTCGGCAAGATCGTCAACTGTCCTGATGCCCTCTCCAGGAACCTTGACCTTGCGCTTGTCGTGGCGCTTAGTACGCTCAGGTCGGGGTGCATCGCTGAAGAATGGGTTTTCTGATGTGAGAAAGGGGTTTTCTTGGCTCTCATCACGAACAGGTACTCGATCACGGGTGTCGGTGAAGATCTCAATAGGTTCCTCAACCTCCTCCACAGAAAAGCTATCCATTGAGATGCCGGTGTACTTCTTGGTAGCTCGCTTCCTAGGAGTCAAAGTCGCTTCATCTGCATCAGAGCTGAAAAGGTTACGGGCAACTGATTTGATGTGGGCGGTTTTCTTTTCGCTGGGTGGCTTTTGAGGAGTCTTTGATGGAGTAGGGAGCATGCCGGCGGCGCCGGTGAGAGAAGTAGATCGCTCATGAGTGCGACGGCTCGCGCCATCTCGAGAAGTCTCAGCTTGCATGTTTTCTGTTGCGCGACGAACAAAATCGCTGGCGGGCATGCGCTTCTTATGCGGCATGGGAGAAGCGATAGCAGCGCTCAAATGCTTGCTTGATTTTTTGGCAGCGTGTGGTGATTGAGCTTGACGATGTGATGCGCCAGGAGATGGAGTCCTTGTTCGTTGTGATGAAATTCGTGCAGACTTGCGAGGAGTAAATGGCTCCCAGTTGTCCTGGTATCCGAGGCGAGGAGTTGGCGGAGTGCGGATGCGGGTGGGCGGTGGAGGAGTGGTAGAGCCATGTGCGTCGGCCATATTGACAGGTACTGGCAGTGCCTGCTATCAAATGTGATCGTTAGGGGGCTTTTCCGTGAAGTCTAAAGCTTAACCCTCAAAGGATTATCTCGACTTGATCTTAGAAGTATATCCTCGATGGCTGCCAGGTCTACCTGATAGGATTGCTTCGAATTGGCCTTGTTGAATGACGTGATAAACAACGCAGTTGCCTCGATGGTTTACAGTAGTCGTCTGGAAGGGGGGTATATGGTCTTAGTGTATAACAATAAGAGGGCGCAGTGATGAAAGTCGCTTGCTAATGGTTGATAATGGCAGATTCAGAGATGGAGGTTTGTAGGGTAAGATGTTTACATTTGAATAAAGAGAAGAATCAATCAAAGCGAGTAAAGTGGCTGGGACAATTACCCTGGAGCGTGCACCAGCCTCCCAACCTCCCTATTCTTGGTTGTGCGACCAGGTTTTGCCCACTAAAAGATAGGTCCACTTGCAACCTAACCGCGTCCGTCGTGTCAGCAACCCCTCCCAGACGCGTCTGTTACGCGATAGATTACGGCCAATCAATATGCAGCCACGAGCAATGAATTAAATCAATGGTGGGAACAATAGCTGTTGCCCCTCATGAATTAAGCAAAGGCTGCCGTTGTAATTATGGCAACCTGACAATCGATCAATCAACAAGCGCTCATATTGACCATTGACTCTGCATACGCCACAACGTCGTCGATACGATATTTGAAACGTGGTCGCCTCGAAACATCCGACCTCGCTGCGACCATAGACCAGCGCTTCCAACTGACCACTGAGACTATTCCGAACAGGTTGGACGCGCTTCTATCCACATCTATCTAATACCATGGCCGACGACACAACCGAGTATACAGAGTCTAATATTTGGGAGTCTCCATCAAACGATGATGGCCCACCGACATCTCGCCCAAGGACTCCTAGAACCCCAAAGACTCCCAAGACCCCGACACAAGAGCGCCCAGAGCCCATAGACCATGAAGCTGCTTTGCGCAAGGAACTTGAAGGTGTTCGAAGCATTAATGAGTCCATTGAAGGCGTCATCTCGACCCTGGAGAACGCAGGGGGTAATATGAACGTACGTTTATCATTGTATTACCCATTCAGGGTGTAAAAACTGACCACCCGTAGACTGTATTGAGCACAGTGAACAACGCTTCCGTCCTTCTAAACACTTGGACACGGATATTATCACAGACCGAGCATAACCAGCGATTAATCCTCAACCCTGGATGGAAAGGTGCAACTGAGGATATTGCTGAACAAGAGGCTGAAGCGACTCAAAAACAGCAGGCTGCTGAACGAAGGGCTGCTGAGGAAGAAGAGAGACGTGAGCAATTGCGACAACGCCGCGAGGAAGAAGAGGAGAGGCGAAGACTGGCAGCAGCTGCACCTGCCCGAGGAACAAGAGGCACAAGAGGAGTTAGAGGTTCTACACGTGCACGAGGTCGAGCCATGACGACGAGGAGTGTTAGCTCTAGCTACGCATCTGATAACACTACATCGAGCATACCGAGCACTCGCGGAACCTCTAACATTGGCCGGGGATTCGGTGCGCGCCGAGCTAGAGGGACTAGATAAGCACAAAACAGCTTCATCTCACGTTTTAATGACATATACCCAATAGACATTCTTCTTATTACTTCTTCTTGAAAAAGTCACTCATCTTTTTCATGCCCTTAGTGTTGACTTTCTTGAGGTCCCGTACTCCCCTGCTCTCCAAAGATTTCTTCTTCTTTTCCTCCTCCATCTTTCTCTTCTTGACAAAGGCCTCGTCTTCCTCCTCACCTAGACCACGCTTGCGAGAGTAGTCGATAGAGTGCGCGGCTATTGTTTCGGCGCGCAATTTAGCGAGTTTAGCCAGATACTCATCCAGGGGCGAGAAATCCACCATGACCTCTTCTTTAAGCAGGTCCTCCAATTGAGATGCTAAAGATGAGGCAATATAACCTGAACAGATGAAACTAAATGCGACTCGTAATCTCTGAAGATCCAGAATTTCAGCAGAAGCCTCAATGGCACTGACAATGTTGTCTGTGATGGTCTCTTCAGTGAAAGACGTAGCTGTTGTGGAAGGCAGAGAGACTTCGGTTTCTGTTGTCGCGGCAGTCGATTGGGAATCGGCTGAGTCGGTAGTTGGTGTTTGGGATTCAGTTTTTGTTGTTATCGTAATCTCTGTCTTTTCTCGCTTCTGTACGAGGATGGGTGCTTCAAGGGCTTTCTTCACAAACTTCTCCTCCATACTCGGAGCAAGTCCACCCTCGCGCATTCTCTTGGCCTTTTCCAAGACGACTTTGGCAAGCTTACTCTCATTTACACGGAACATGTTCTCGTCTCCTGCCTCAACAGTGTCGCAAACCTCGGCCATTCTACTCTCGATGAGCTTCCGTGTCTTGTCACACCGTAGGATCTCTGATAGATGTGAGGATTCTCGGGGCAGCTTGTCAAAGTGATCGTCGCTAGAAAGAAAGAGCCGCTTTCCTTCTGAGTTCTTTGACTGGGTTTCGGTCAAGGCCGGGAGAACGAGAAATAGGGGGTCGATTAATGTAGCCAGATAGAGTTCCTGGCCCATGGACACCCCAGTCTTATTGGTGCCATCTGTAGAAGAGTCTGATACAGCTTCGATCAACCAGCTGCGAGGTGTCGTCTTTGGTGTTGCAACCTTTGTAAATTCGTAGATTCCCGTCTCCGGACACACCAGGTATCTCGTAGGTCGGCCATGTTTGGGATTGGGGAGAGTGACAATGCGCGCTTCGGGGGTCGCCTTTACAGGAAGGATAAAGACTTTGGAAGGGTTTTCTGATCGAGACGATAGACTAAATTTGGATGTAGTGGATTTAGGTTCTGAGGCTTTCGCATCTGCTGGAGCAGCTTTGGTTGATCTTGTCCTAGCCATTGCAAAGTCTGGTATTGAGATAAATTAAAAATCGTTATGAATATGAACATACCCAGAGTATTCGTAGATAGAATCCAAAAAACGGAATGAGGGTAGAAGAATGAAATGTCGAAGCTCTCGAAAGAAAATTGTCTTGTCTGATTCAAGGCTCAAGACAGGACTCGAAGCGATATTGAATTAAACACGCTGAGACGCGTCTGGACGCGACGGTTGCAGGGGTTACGGGTGATTTCTGAATCGGGTTTAGCGGATCTTGCATCAGATGGAGGCTGGCGCCAAGACCCCGGCCAGCGCATGCAAAGAGCTTTGCGCCCTTGCGTCCGCCCTGGTATTGGGTAAAGTACCTTTACCTATTGGCTCTCAACCCAACACCGCTGAGACAAGTATTCCCTGCATCAACTCCTCAAAATTCTCATTTTCAGCATCTATTCTTTCAACAACGACTCTTGACAGGTTCAGCTGAATGGCTGCCGCCTTACCTAGGCTATACTTACCGCCCTAATCAATTGGGAATATGCTATATGCTATAGGACAAACACTTACACCCAACCCTTCTAAGTGACCGACTGCATACCAACGGGGTCGGTTTCTGGGCCACCAGCTTGAAACCTCCTTACTGTCCCGGGCATCGTCATGGCTCCAGGTGAGACCACAATAACTGTCTAAAGGCTTTTTCATGTGACAGTATACTGACCCTACATACCATAGCTTCTCCAGCAAAACAAGGAAACGAAGCCCAATGGCCGCCGAAATCTCCTCATGATGCTCTACTTAGCACACCACGTGGACGAGAGCGATACCGACAGATGATGACATCGCCCACGCCTTCGCCGTCGAAAAGAGGTCGCAATTTGCCGTCAATGAATCTTATGGCCGAGATAGAAAACGACGAGGAGGACGAGGAGGACGAGGACGAGGAAACTCTGCAGCTTAAGCTTCAAGAGATACAGGCGCGACTCAAGTTGAAGAAACTGCAGGCCGCCAAATCGAAAAAGACGGAAGAGGGTGTTGAGCATTTACATACGACTACATCGGAGCTTGTGATATCAACCCAAGTCCCGAGCCGTTCGAGGCGCGCAACAACTCCTACCAGAGAACCACTAGATCGACCAAAAAATAATGTTGAAGTACCAGCGTCCCCGGTCAGAAGAGTGCAAGAACCCTCAATACAAACGTCGCCCAGTCGAGTATTGCTAGGCATCGATAAGGGCCTGAAGGCTCGGGATATCTCTTTGAAGCGTGCGCCCAGTTACAGAGACTCGCAAACATCAACAGAGGTTGGTTATCTACGAAGGTCGAGGTCGAAGACTACAGGAAGTACCAATTCTTCATTCTCGTCAGAGAATCGCCCTATGAGTTTCAATGAACGGCTTGTATCGGCGAGGACAGATGAGGCTGCTCGGGCTCAGCGACAAAAGGACATACAAAAGCTGAGATCAAATGCCTTTGGTATTGGCCAGAATGAGATGGAACAGTACAAGAAGAAAGCTGTCGAGATTCCAGATGAACCACTTCAAGCTCCGTCCTTCTCAAGAGAAGAGATCATAGGAACAGCTAAACCTGCTAGCCTACAACGGAGTTACACTGTGCCCAATGTTCAAGCTTCTAGCAAGAACACACCAGCCTCGACTTCCACAGCTTTGACCCGGAGGAAGAAGACACCCCCTGGAGAAGTGTCTGAAGAACAAGCTGCTGGCTTTGAGCCATATTCGAGTTTTCACTTATCCAAGAGGATTCTGCCACATGGTGTCCTTGCTCGGCATGTTTCTGGCAAAACAGTCTACACAATCAAGGATTTACTTAGGGTTGTTAAAGCGCCAGACTTTGCTCTACCAGACATCGAGCAGGATATTGTGATCTTTGGCATTTTAGCAAAGAAGTCGGAACCTCGGGCTCATAAGCCAACACAGAAAAATGGAAAGACAGAGGACCGAGGGAAGTACATGGTCATGACCCTAGTCGATTTGGAATGGGAGTTGGACCTTTTCCTCTTCAACTCTGGATTTACAAGATACTGGAAGCTTACTGAAGGGACTGTCATTGCGATTCTCAACCCTACTATTATGCCACCCCCACCTGGCAGACATGATACTGGCAAATTCAGTCTGGTTATCAACTCAGATGATGACTCCATCATCGAAGTTGGCACATCTCGTGATCTAGGAGGTTGTCAATCAGTCAAGAAGGATGGAGAATTGTGTGGCGTCTGGATCAATAAGAAGCGAACTCAACATTGCGAATTTCATTCCAACGAAGCCATTCGCAAACAGCGATCGACAAGAATGGAAGTGAATGGAAGCAGTTTCGGCGCCAGGAAGCATAATTCTAGAGAAGTTTATAGCTGGGGCGCCGAAAAGAAGCAAGAGCCGGCAAAGAAGTATGACTGGGAGACGAAAACGCATTGGTTTGCTTCGCGATCCATGAGCGCGGCAGACTTAATTGATGGGAAAGACAGAACTCCGAACGACCGAAAAGAGAGGGCAGAGTTCGTAAAAAGAGATCTAGTGGCAAAAGAAAAAGAGCGTGAAATGATGAAGAAGCTTGGCCAAGTCGGCAACGCAGCGGGAAGGGATTATATGCGGCTGGCTGGCTCAAGGACCACAACACTGCCGGCCGCGGGTACTTCTACGAGTTCTGCACATGCAACGGAAGAGGTCTACAGGCCAGACGCAAAGTCCCTTGGCCTATTGGGAAAAGATTCCGCCATTCATCTAAGTCCTGTGAAACGGAAGCGCCCCGACAGCTCTCAAGCTGGGTCACAAGTCGGCTCAGGCGCAAGTAGCAACCCATCAGCTTTTGGCTGGGGAAGCAACCTCAAGGATAAGCTCGCAAAAATGAAGGATGGGGAAAAGTTGCGAAAGGACGAACAACCACCAGTGCGAAAAAAGACTCGCTTCGTGACAGATAAAGGTATCCGCGAAGCTGGGAGGGAGAGTTTGGGGAACGAGCTCCTCGACCGGCAAGTCATGCTCGACGACGATGATGACTTGGTTATTGTATAAAATATTCATTTCTTTTTCTCTTTTGAGCACCTACCTGGCGTACTGGCAATGGCAAGCATGAGGCTGTGGTTTTTGGGCGTTATTGCAGATGCCGCGGGCATGGTTACGAATGAACGATTTTGGTCAGAGTTATCTCAATATCGCTTGAATCAAGGCCGATCTTATTGATCGCATCAACTCAAACGATGATGACACCAGAAGTTCCTGTTTTGACCGAGGTTTTGTGCTCTTGTTCGGATTAAAGGCACGACGTCAACAACATGCCATGTTTAACCCCCAATATGTCTCGACATCAGCATAGCCTCCCCCACTGGGATGTATTACATGCATTGTGAGGAGAAGCTGTACGTGGTAAGCGATGATGATATGCGTGGCCACGGCATCTGGGCGGCGTAGTGCATAGCACAACTGAGCTGTGTTGGAGTAAGAAACTCGTAAATCTACCCGGTTTTATCCTTGTCTACTTGGCTAACAGGAGTTTTGGAAGTTCGGTGACCCCGCCCCCTTGTGATTGTGATTGTGATTGTGATTGTGATTATTTTCTCTTTTTAAATAGTAAGCTTGTGAAACAGGTGTGATCTCTTGTTGGAGTTCAGAAACAAGGTTGGGTTATCGGTTTATAATCCTTTCGAGACAATCAATATATGATTTCATCAAGTAGGGCCGAGCCTTGGGTCTATTCACGACTGCCTGATAGAGAGCCATGTCTAATTCTGATCACGAAAACACGAGGCTTGGAGTTCTCAAGTTTATCTCTGTTGACTTATTGATACTATCGTGTAATTAAACACCAAAGTTTATTGTCAACTTCAGTCCCGCTCATATCAACTGCCGATACTACCGAGTTATAATCCTTTCATAGTTAAGGTTTTGAGTTTTAACACAACCTGATCTGCCCATTCTGTCATCGGCCCTATGACTGAGGATCTTCCCGCACGACAGGCTACAGAGTTGATTATTGTTTTGGGGCGTGTGTAAACTGTGAAGTTTTTCAGCCAGGTTTAAGGACGCAATAAGCTCTTGTCGCTTTTATGCATATCTTGCCTTCTTCGCCCCTCGTCTCACGGAGAATTCTCGTTGGGTTGCAATGGATGAAAGGTTTGTCTGTGACGCAATAATTGATACTTTATGAAGGCCTGATATTGGATAAACTTTGTTCTGTCGAGAACACATGACGCATCCAGGTCGTTAAAGCTGACAGCTGAATTGAATTGACTAAAGAATAATACACATTTCAACCAACGTGGTTGTTGGGGGGGCATGCCACGATGCTTGGGTTGGTTACACCAATAATTGTTACTGGTGAGTAGATATTGGACATCACAATGAGTCTGTAGGATATATCCCTTAGCCCGGAAATCATTTTGCATACAATTGTAATTATTGAAGTATTCCTTACCTACCTAGATACTCGTTAAGAATACAGTCTTTTACTAGAGGTCAACAACGTCGCCTAGGTCCCGGGTAGGTGGTCATGTAAAGCCGACTTATTCCAGTTAGGTTCAGCGATTCTTCCTCCTTGAATGACACTCAGTTGAGGCGCAGCAACCGTGCCATGGTCCTTTCATCTCCTGAAGCTTTTCCGCAATTATTCCCTCGAGAAGCCCTTCAGGACGTCAATGGAACGTTGACTGGCCTCAAAGTAAACCCCCACGCTCCACACTCGTCAAGGCAGCTTTAGACCCTGAATCTTGGTCCCGTCAACCCCGGATTTTCTGCACGAATAACCCCAAGAAGCGACTCCCGTGAGCACTTCCCCTCATAAAGAGATGCATTCAAGCGGAGTATTATTCGATTCTACCAATCTTGGAGCTGCCCATTTCTCTGACCGGTTTGTTCGTCCTCTCGGAGTCGATGAATTGTATCAGTTGACTTGTTGTGGCCCCGCTGTGAAGCAACGAGGAATTGTGAGTGATCAACTCTGAAGGTTCATGGCTGCAGAGGCTACTAGGTATTGAGGAGAGCCGCCATATACGGTGGTTGACAGAATTGAGGAATATTGATTCCCAAGAGAAGATATAAAGCACATCATGCCCTCTTTTCCACTGTAAGAGCATCAATCATAAACGTCTGTTTATATCAACAAATCTTAATAATCATCTTTACCATTGATCTCAATCCAACCTTGTAGATAGCTCATATACTTTCAAGCTACCTATATCATGCCTCCTCATAGTGACGCTCCCTCACCAACAGGGTCTTTCAGTAACCAGCTATACAACCACAGCCAATGGCACTCAAGCAATGGAAATCACAACTTCGTATCCGATACCTCATCACCCGCTTCTGCAGACAATCACTTGGATGACATGCAGCATACATCACGCCCCCTAACACCCGGCGTCTATGTTCCAACCATGTGTTTCTTCGACCCAGATACAGAAGATGTCGATACCGCCGCAATTGCCGCTCATGCTGTGCGACTCGCTCAGGCTGGTGTAACAGGTCTTGCAACGCAGGGTTCCAATGGAGAGGCCGTTCATCTATCTCACTCGGAGCGGCAGCTGGTCACCGCCACCACAAGAGCCTCCCTCAATGACGGCGGCTTCTCACATGTGCCCATAATCGTGGGATGCGGAAGCCAGAGCACGCGCGAGACCATCCAACACTGCCATGAGGCTTGGGAGGCTGGCGGTGACTATGCGCTCGTCCTACCTCCGTCATACTATGCCACGTTATTTGCCCCGGCCTCGGAAACCATCCTGGAGTATTTCACAAGAGTCGCTGACAAGTCTCCTATCCCGATTATCATCTACAACTTTCCTGGTGCTGTGGGAGGCATGGACATGTCCTCGGATATCATAATCACTCTCGCACAGCATCCAAATATTGTAGGTGTCAAGTTGACGTGTGGCAACACGGGCAAACTCAACAGGGTAGCGGCGGCAACCCGTAAACTCTCAAAATACAACCCAAAACAGCCAGAGTTCCTGGTGCTCGCAGGTTCTGCCGATTTTCTGATCCCTTCTCTGGCGGGAGGTGGTCACGGCATCCTGGCAGGCTTGGCCAACATTGCGCCGACTGCATGTATCAAGACCATGGAACTCTATGTACAAGGCAGTGTCTCCGAAGCACAAAAGATGCAGGAAGTTGTCTCACAGGGCGACTGGACGGCGATCCAGGGCGGTGTGGTTGGTGTAAAGGCTGGGCTACAGGCGTGGATGGGTTACGGAGGCTTTGCGCGAAGTCCACTGCCGAGGCCAGACACAGAGCAAACCAGGCGGTGGAGGGAAGGCTTTCGAGACCTTGTGATACTGGAGAAATCACTCCGAGGCCGAGTGTAAGCTTAAGGCGATGATGGTCATGAAGGACCAACCAAGAGTGTCACACCAAAGTGAAAGAAGTGGAGGATAACTCACAGCTTGGCATGGATCAAGGAGCTTTGGCTTTGACAACGATACACTTTGTATATCGTATTGTATCCATTTTCTCAAAAGTGGACCAGAGTCAGCAGCGGATTGTCCTATGATGGCGTCAAAAAAAGTTCAGAGTACTGTATCTATCCCGGGACCTGCATGAGGCCATGAGCCCAATGATGGATGGAGGGGCTAAGAGGGAGTGGTCAGCATCGTATTGATGTGATGGATGGTTCACAAGTCGTGGCATTGTGCGATGACTGCTTTTAGCGTTGCGCCATAAAATGATACATGATGTCTTGATCGATGAGACATTTTGTGTTCAAGAGGGATTGCGCCCGTGATATGGCTGACGTGCAAGACAGTCTTGGATTTATCCTCCGGTTTGTTAGCTGTTGGTTTTTCGGTTGAGTGTAACATACCCTACTTTACGTGGGTCAACCATGTTCCATGTTCCTGGCAACCCTTTATTGCCAAGATGATCTGCAGGAACCTAGAAACACTCTATCTGGCAAATAGAATGACGATCCCACACTTTTTCAATCCAAGATTGGAAATCAACCATGCCATTATGACAAAACACAGGCGACACCGTTGAAGAGATCAGCGTGGATAGAAGCGGAGCAATTTTTAGAAATTCGAAGAGAGGAAATCTCGATTCATTCATGAGAGTTATTGTAAGCAGAGTTTAACTCAACAACCTTGTTGCATAACAAGCTGATCTTTTGCCAAGTTTGTCAAGGGACTAGTAATGAATTATTGGATTTATTGACAGACATAGATTGAAAATAGTAAAATAATTCAGCCGTAAGCATTGGTCTTGGTCTTGGTTGTCCTTGCTTGGCACAACAAGTTAGCCTAGATGCAATCGAGACTCGCAAGGGTTCCCCTCATTCATCACATCATCAGAATGGACTTTATGGGAGGATGCGACGTGCTGCTGCATGTTTAGTCTGTGGTAGTCAGCCGTGAGGTTGGTTTACTTTGGAGGGGTTGCAAAGTAAACTTGCTGACAATAAGCTAAAAAATAACTTTCAATTCTTGTGGCCCGATCTCCGTAGAGTCTTGATTGCAAAGCATCTTTGCATCACAAGAGCAGCCAATTGTTGTTTATAAAGGCCTCCTGTCAATGTCAAGTGATTTGTAGATGCTTCAATAGCTTCATCATCAGCCATCAAGCCATCGAGTCTATAGCCACAAAATACAACTCTCGGATCTGACAACGGTATCGGCGTTGCATTCGTCCGTTGGAACGCGGGGAGGCACGAGGCAAACGCCCGGTAAACGGCTCAAACTCTGATCTGATCAGCCCAACTTTAGCATCGGCATCTCGAGATGCCATATTTGGATATTGGGTTATGCATCTCTCAGCTCTCCTTGGCTGGAACCCATAGGGCTCGTATCGGCAAGCTAATGGATCGAAAGCCTCATGCAGGCGGGACATACCTCATCGGCGGTGTGTAGGTTAACACGAGGTTTGCCAGCTTAACAGCAGGATATAGTGACATAGTCAGAGTGGTGAATGCATCAAGTTACATAAAGCGGACGCCTACAGACATATAGAAATACGGGATTGGCTGCAGGTTTCTGCATGTTGTTTGTCGATGCGGGCTTGTCAGAATATAAGTGGTTGTAGAGCTGATGCATGCATGGAGGCTTACGGCAGAACACCATCCTTTTTTGTTTGGTAGGTTATGGAGAAGCAACAACATATGCAGCATCACGAAGCGAATAACGGAGCTGTTGTCTGTTGTCTGTCGTCGTCGTAAGATGCAATTACAATCCTACACTTCTAGCACAATAATCAATAGTTCTAATTGAAACGAAACCAAAAGAAGAGTAATCACGCGCAGGCATCATGAGCTAGAGACGAGCTAGAAGCTGAAGGGATGGATTAATGATTTTAATTCTCCCTTAGTGCAAACTGCCCCTTACTGAGACATGACTTCACGGCCCACGGCTCTGGCTCTGGCTCTGGTGGTGGCTCTCGATGAAAGGAAAGGCTGTCGCCTCCGCCCCCTGGCCAATGCAAGACTAGCTACTAGCTCCTTCAGCCGTCTAGACTATTGCAGACTAGCGAGCAAGGATTTATGCACAAATCGAGCGGGTGGCTGTTTCATGAGTGGGTGGACTTTGAAGCTCGCATCTCACCAGAAGCCCGCTTCAGAGAGATTAGGTCTAGCTCAAACGGTGGACGAACCACGAGGACCGAGACCGTAATTAACCCGTCATGATGCTAAAAAAAGGCCAGAGGCTTTTTTATCAAGAGACCAAATATGGAAGTGTTGGACTGCCTCAGTTAGACAAGTTGACCTGAAGAAGCAAGAAGGCTTTTCTTTTCTTGCGTTTGCATGGCACTGAACTGAACTGACCAAAGGGATTTATTCCTTTCTTTTGTCTTGCGCTGAAAGATGCATCAGTATCAGGTAGACCATACCGTCCGTATAGGCGTATACGCACCACAGATGAGAGCCTCGTATAACTGTGCCGATTCTTCCCTCTTGCTACACGCTTGTCTCCGTACCGATCGAATCGGCATCTCCGTCAAGATCCGGGGCGTCCAAGTTTCCTCTTTACACAGGACCTCAATCCCTGCCAGAGAGGATTGTTTTGCTTATCAACGACAACACCAACAGTAACGATACGATGATCGCTGTGCTATGAATAATTCTTCCGAATAATCACCAATAGTGCCTGACGTAGGTTTGACGCATCGTGAGTTGTTCCCGGAGAGCGGCTGAGGCCCTGGACTGCCAATCATCAACTTCAAACGCAGCTGCACCTGCGATAGGCCGCCGAGTGCATCGCGTTGATGATCCTTTTTTAGTATCCTCCGAATTTCAAAGGCCTGGATGCGATGCGAAGCGCTCGTGGTGGGTGTTCGGCTACCGGCCTGTACCTAGACCTAGACCTAGTCTGTCAGCGATAGGAGTGGGCGCTTTCACTCAACTGATCATCTTGGCATCAATTTAATTTCAATTCCCTGAATGTTACGTTTGTTGACAGTTCAGCGGTAAGCTAGGAGTTACCCGTGGTTGTGGCTGTGAGAATGGCCTCATTGACTGGGCGTTTAGAATTGCAATTGTCAGCTCTCCAGGAAACAATTCTTCGGCCATGATTCTTCCCATCCAATCCTCAAATACTCACATCATCAGAATCCACAGCGGTCCAGTTTAGCCATGCAAGCCATGTTAGAATTTCAGGTACTGGCTGTAAGCGCGCCAGGGGATCTCAATTGGGCGATACGCTACCTACAGCTTGTATCCATGAGATTACACGGTACTCGGCATCTCACCTCTATGAAGTGTCTGTGCCAAGTACCTCCTAACGGCAACAATCCCTTTGTCTTTGTCCCTTCGTGTCGCGTCTTGTCGTGCCGCTGGGCGACAGGCCCACTACTACCTTAGCCGGGTCCACTCACCAGGTACAACAAACTCCAACTCCCAGCTTCCCCAACCGCTGAAAGAGCCCAGAAGCAGGGCTGTGGTCTTGCAAGGTACCGCTGGACTGGGCTGGCCTGGATCTTCTTCCCCCCTGTTTCTTTCTCTAGGTTGACTGTTATAACAGCGATGAATACTACGCACTTATACGACAGAAACAATTTCTTATTATCAGCAGTGAATGCTACTGTATGATTACCTTCTTCTCCTTGTCACTGTCTTGACTAACGAATGCTTGGACCATTTACGCGTACTCAATTTCAGTGACAAGGCCAGCCTTCAGGGACACAGACAGACGCCGATCAATCTAATGTGGCGTTACGAACGAACAAGCTGCTAAGCACAGAAAAGAGTCAAGACCAAAGAAAAGCAACATGGCCCTGGCTTGCAGCCTGCCCATGTGCATGGGTCATATCCCACACACCATTTGCTCCTTGCTCCTTGCTCCTTGCAACTGCAACTCGTCCTCAGTGGATACATCCCATGGAATATCGATCTTTGCCCTACCTGCGCACCCCCTCCCCCTTGTCATCTAGGGCCACTATGAGGGGCGTTACGAACCCCTTTGACGATGATTGACAGCTGGGACGGGAAAGACGGAGATTCGGATGCGGAGAAGGGATCATGACCTATTCCCATGGTCAAAGCCATCAGCCCTCTCTTCCACACCCCCCGTCTTGTTGCCATGCTCCTGGCTCCAGCTGAGAGACTATATCTCGGCCGGTTTCCCACTCTTTCAATCGCTTCTCTCTTCGATCTTGTCCTTTCTTAGAGCAATCAAAGTCGTACATTCACGCACGACTTCTGTTCGAATACATTCGTTTATATTTTTTTTTCAGGACAAGCATCATGTTGGGCAATCTCTTGGTTGCCGCTCTTGCGGTTGTTGCTGGTGTCGCCCCTGTCGAGGCCCAGCAGCAGAACATCTTCGTCACTGGTGTCCCAGTCACTGGTGGAAGTGCTGTTCCTGCTCGAAGGAACATCAATGACATGCAGAAGGCTGGCGGTCCCGCCTGGTAAGTCTGCTGTATGGTTATCAGCACCGTCAATGCTAATATTTATTCCAGGGACCTTTACATGCGATCTATTCGCTCCATGTACGATGCTAAGGACACTGACTGGAAGTCCTACTTCCAGGTTGCTGGTATCCACGGCAAGCCTTACATCCAGTGGAACGGTGGTGGTGGCCGAGCTGGCAATGGCTGGCCTGGATACTGCCCTCACGGTGAGAGCATCTTCCTGACATGGCACCGTCCCTACGTCCTGCTCTACGAGCAGACCCTGGTTGAGCATGCCAAGCGCCTTGCCAACCTCTACCCTTCGAGCGTCCGCAAGCAGTATGTTGCTGCTGCCAACAACCTGCGAGCTGCCTACTGGGATTGGGCCCTCGACAGCATCCCCGCTATCCTTACCCAGCAGAACGTCGCTGTCAAGGTTCCCGATGGAAGCAAGCTCAAGACCATTAACATGAAGAACCCCATGTACACCTACAACTTCCCCAAGGACGCCCTCAACAACAAGTACGGACAGTGGGACGATGAGAAGCGCGTCCGTATCTACAACTGCCCTGCTCCCGATAGCTTCCCCTCAAGCGCCAATAGCCTCCTTCGCCAGCGACCCTACAAGCAATGGGTCTACGATGTCATGACCCGACCTACCACCTTCAACCAGTTCGCTTCCACTGGTGCCAACGGTGCTTCTCTCGAGCAGATCCACAACGCCATTCACTGGGATGCTGGTTGTGCTGGTCAGTTCCTCGCCACCGAGTTCTCTGGCTTCGACCCCATCTTCTGGCTGCACCACGCCAACGTCGACCGTCTCTGGGCTTACTGGCAGGCCATGCACCCTAGCCAGTCCACCTTCACTGGTTCTTATTCTGGTGGCGCTCGTTACTCTACTCCCCAGGGAACTCGCATCACTCCCAGCTCTCCTCTCAACCCCTTCTACCGATCCAGGGGCAACTTCCACACCTCTGACTCCGTCAAGAGCATCAACGGTTTCGGTTACACCTACGCTGGACTCGAGTACTGGCACATGTCCTCCAGCCAGCTTGCCAGCTCTGCCAAGACCACCATCAACAAGCTCTACGGCAGCGGTTCTTCTCGCCGTCGTGATGTCGAGGAGCGTGGCGAGGTCTCTGAGCGTGCTGATGACAAGACCACCCGTTACTTCGCTAACGTCCAGCTCGATGTCACCGATATTGAGCGCCCTGCCCAGGTCAACGTCTACGTCTCTGGCAAGCTCGTCGGTGGTCTCGTCGTTATGCGACAGCCTGCTGAGGGTATCATCCACGGTTCCTTCTCTGCTGACCAGGCTGCCGATACCCCTCAGCTTCTCGGTGCCTGCTCTCCCACCAAGGTCGCCGATGCCGTCACCAGCGGCCTCCAGGTCGAGATTGTCAAGCTCGACGGTTCCAAGATCGAGATCAGCACCGTCCCTAGCTTGAAGCTCAGCCTTGACGATGTTGCCTACACCCCTCCTGCCGCTGAGGACGACCTCCCTACCTACGGCACTCCTCGCACCCAGCCCGCCAAGGCTGTCGCCCTCACCAACGGCGCCGCCCTCAAGGCCGTCAACGCCTGTGCCAAGAAGCTTCCTTCTTTCAACCCTCCCGCCTAAATACCCAGCCATCATCGGCGTTTCATTTTTTTATCACCTCGGTCGTCGGCGAGCTACCATGGTTAGCCACGGCTCATCACAAGGGACCACTAGCAAACCGCACAAATTCTTTTAAGTAATTTTAATCCCTGGCAGACTCGGGGAGTCACGATTGTATTTTTTCGCCAGACTAGGTCTATAGTTGCCAAATAGCGGCCCCTTTTGTCTTGTACACTTTAAGTCCAGTTCACGAATGTGACGATGTGTGATATATAAAGTACCTAAGAATAAGCGTATTACATGATAGCTGATATGTTCGTAAAGTCATACTATGTTGCAAGTTCTCATAGATATCCTCAAGCCTGGAAAGAATATTTGACACATGTTGTATAAGCGAGGCAGATGTTATATGAACATGTGAAGTGGTACGATAATTTGTAACGACAAATCTTATTTGCAACTATCGATGCAGCTGAAAGTCAGAGGATTGCATTTACATAGGTTACTGAGGTAACTTGGACAGTTGGTACGTAACAACAGTGTCGTCTCTGTACTATTTTCGTTGAAAGATTGGCCGTGTGATCAATGACTCTTTATGCTGTTCTCTAGAGCATGAAGTTGTCTCCTTAATGACGCTATTTAGCAAGCCCTGGCTAAACTACACAAGAAAACCAATACAATCTGTCGATATTATTATCCAACATGTATCAACATACTCGCTTTAGTTCTCAAAGCTCGAGCCTTGTTATGTGTCTACCAAGCAGTCGTGGTTATGGTCGGTTTGATTTCTATGGGACCCGACTGGTATGGGTTGTAAACAAGTCTCAGCAGGCGAAGACGAGAAATTGAATATTATACTAGTAAGTGTTATTAAAAGAATCTTTTCGGTCTATAATTGTTGTTCGATGTTTGTTCAGTGGAAGGGAGAAACCCTGTCCGTCCTGCTAGTCTTGTCAGAGGATTCCTGCGTGATATTGCATCCACAGTGAAGTGCGTATATTGAAGGAGAGCTTGCTCCTTATGGTTCAAATGATTAAATCGCAACTAAATATAAATTGATTTCGTACCACTAATCTATTTATATCAGACGAACTCTCGCATTAAAGCTGTCTCGTAGCTCATTTAGCATAAAATCACTGTTAGTTTGGTACTTGGTTTCAATCAAATAGAAGCTAAACATGATTTCTGGGGGTTCTATGTTAAGGGTGAAGTAAGCAATGTATGATTCTGTATTCCAAGGTGATGTAATAGTGAAGTCCGTATGATACTGTTAGGTTTCGTCACAGGAAAAAGAGCAACCCACCGACATAAAGCCACAAGCCTAGTGAGATATAGGACAGACTTGCTAGTATTCTAGGAGAACACTGAGAGGTCAAATCTAATCATTATACTATTGTAGGGAGAAGGGTCGAAAAGCATAGCTCTGGTTGCTCAGTCATTGTTGCTGTTCGCTCAGCATGCTGGGTGGTTTCTGCATAGAGAATAAGGGGAAGGTATCATAAGTTTGCTTTTGGATAACGTTTTTAGTCGAATAGTCAGGCCTCGACAATATTGACACAATCCGCGGCGAGTGTTGAGACGGTAAATCCTATACCATGAATGCTCTTAATACTTGCGATTGCAGAATTGCTTGGACCCTCGAACAACTGCTCAATACACAAGTGATCACCCTTCTATTATGATCGATCACTATCTGGTTGCCATGCATTTAGTCTAAATATAAATTACTACCAAATTTTAAGGGATGAAATGAGCCCTTACCTACAGCCGATTTTCTCGGAGGTTTCTTTACCCCCCTCTGGTCTCGTGAGTATACGCCACCCCAGGCCAACATATGTTATATTTGTACCGGCTTATTATTTTTGCTTCATATCCCTGACTTCTTCCCTTTCGGGCTTTGGATGTCCTTCAGCTCTACTCGTTGGCACCTTTGATGATATTATTGTTCAATACTTCTGTTATGCTTGGTGCCAATTCACAACGATAGAGCATTGACACTCGAGATACAATCGACGACACTGGGAACCTTTAGAATTATTGGAGTACATTCATCTGATGAATTCGAGGCACGTCAAATTGAATATGGAGTTGCTTCGTTATAGGTTGTCACGTGCCCCAGGTCTAGGCCACAAATGTGAATGTCGTGAGGTTTTTGGTTGGTGGATTTCGACTTCACAACTTCAACTTACAAGAGTTTCACTCCTACATCACAGCATAAACATGGCATTCGAAATCATTGTTCCCTCGGAGAAAGAGGCTCCTGGCGTAGCTGATACCTTCTTCACCGCCATGGACATCAACTTGCTGATGCACGCACAACTTCCTGACCCCGAGAGCAAGGAGTTTTTCCGCGGCTGGATTTTCAGAGATACTATGGATCATGTCCGAAGCGTTGACAAGGGTGTTCTTGTTGCACGCGATCCAGAGACTGGCAAAGTAGCGAGTTTCGCTAAGTGGAACATTCAGCGTCAACCGCGGCAACAAAAGGAAGAAGAAGATGACGATGAAGAGTTCCCAGATTTCTGCCGGCGTCAATATCTTGGTCCATACGCAGCTCTCACTGAAAGTAAGAGAGACAAGGTCTTGGGTGACAAAACATATTACCGTAAGTATTTCAAGAGTTGGGTGGGTGTTGGAATGGCGAGATCCAACATTAACCGGGATATATGGACTCGCAACTCCCAACCAGCTAGCTGCTAGTTACTAACGTTTCTTAGACGTTACATATCTCTGCACAGATCCTGAGTTTAACGGTAGAGGGGCTGCGTCAACCTTGCTTCGCCGAGTCCAGGCCGAGGCGGCTAAGGAAAATGCGCCAGTCATTCTCGAGGCTACTATGAACGCGGTATCGTTCTACCAAAAGCTAGGCTTCCAAATACGGGAAGAGCTAAACATGATGCTACCAGTGCGCGGCGCAGACTCAGACGAACCGACTGAATTTTATGAAGAGAGAGTCATGGTCTGGACATGAGACTGATGAAAGCCGAAAAAGAGTTAGACGCAGGAGGCCACAACGCTATCGCTAATCGACTCCACACTCACGTGGCAACGTGTTGGGTAATTTAACACAGAGCTTTGACTCGACATCTTCAACATGACATCAACAGAGGTCGTGAATCGAAGCAGAGCCTCGGAGTGGACGGAGATCTTTGGCCGTTGTCGCTTTGTGTAGCGGGTCACATAGTGTAGCGGGTCACATAGTGTAGTCGGGATTATTACGTCTCACTTGCATATCAACAGAGTCATACAGCCAGGCCTCGTCAAAGGCTCCGGATCCAACGATGACGCTCTCACTCTTCAGATATCGCTCGCTCTAGAACTCAACCCGTCTTCATGGATCTTGACGAATTGGCCCGTGCGTAGCGATGGGCCAGGACAAAACCGGCAACGTCCCCCCTGTAGCCCCCACGACACAAGGGTCGAGTCTCTGTTGAGCCAAGATCAGGGACAGGACAAGTGAGGGCTTTCCTATGGACCAATCACGGAAAGGGTATTTGTTCCAATGGATCTGAAGTTATCTATCGGTTATGAGCTGATAGATCTTGGACGAAGCTGTCGCGTGCGGGGCCCATCTCAACGTCTCTCCAAAGCTTGTGTTGTGTCAAGGTCTTGTGGGATGAAACTGGGGACCATATGACTAATGTTTTTCGTTTCAGATATCTGTGATATTTGCTATCAAAGAGGGACGAGAAGATCGTCACTTGGCATCCCGAGATAACTTACTGATGACAAGTTGGTTTTGACAAGCGCTTCGCCGAGCTTACATGCTGTGAACCGAACATCGGAGTAATTCGGATTGGTAGAAGTCACAGTAGCCGACGGCGGCGCCGGGTATGACAGCAAGTGGTGCCAAAAGTGAGCAGATAGGGGAGATTTGCGGTGTTTTGGGAGCTGAGGCATATCGCGACAAGCGAATCCAACAGTAAGGAACCTCGGGAATTTTACCAATGAGATAAAAAGGTTATTTTAGCCGCTAACAAATGCAGTGAGAGGTCTTGCTTGAGTGCAGCGGTAAATCAACCCCGGACGTATTATGGCCATTACGTTAAAACAACTGCCGGACCATGCAGAATGAGGCAAGACAAGCTCAACGATGGTTTTCCATTTAGTAATGGGCTCAGAGGGACGCCCCTCGATCAGCTGGTATGGGATACTTCATTTTTACCAGAATCTACGCAGTGAATTTAGGTATACTATACCTTGCGAACTCAAGATTGTCTCTCAAGATGGTGTTCAAGCTGGCATCTGTGGTTGTGCAGAAAAATGTCTCTGAAGACCGGGGTTCCTCTTTTCTTGATTTAACTTATCTTTTGCCATTATGTATTTCTATCTCCTCTGCTTTTCTAGAGATAAGCTTGCTCGTCCATTCAACTCTCACGGTCTTTATCCTCACTCATTCGGATGTACAGTACACAACAACACCAGACCCGGACCTGGACTCTCGAGTCTGGACCCCGGTGTTATTCATGATGTGGCCCATTTCTTTCCTCGGCTTGAGGGAAAATGAGCAGGTCTTTGTCTGGGCATTTGGTGACGACGCCGCTGCCGAGAAAATCCCCCCATTGCGCTGCGCTGGTCTTTGTCTACATACATGACTAGGATCTTGTAATGGCTCGAGGTTGGCTATGATTCAGGCAGGGCTGCGTCCCCGCTGAAGCATGTCGCATGTCTCTCTACTAGAGAGATATCGGAAATTGGAAGCGACTTGATATTGGGGGATATGATTTGCAGCAAGTGGATATCTTTCTATGAAAGAGCTCAACTCAAGGTTTGATGTTTCAGTCTGTTGAATCATTGATTACTATGCTCCCTGGACAAGCAACGAACCACTCAAGTTGAGGGTACAACAGTACAAATCCCCAGATTTTAGGTTGAGACACTGAAGTTCAGTATCTGTACCTCCCTCATTCCTAGGAGATGAATGTTCCCCAAGTTCGAGATTCCTCATTCGGCACATGCTCCGGGCCTTTCAAGTTTGGGGGGACGCCTCTAGACACCAACTGACAAGGCTTGTCCCGAAGTCGACAGAGGGGAACTTGGGGATTGGATCTGGAGAACAAACCTAACTGGGACCCTTTGACGGGAGAGGTCCTGGTCAGGTACTTTTGGCGTTGCGGGGAATACCATCAAGCCGGATGTATCTCTTTCTCTTTCCAACGTTAGCTCTCTCTCACATGTCCATCCCTTCTCCAAAACCCTCCATCATACAGTAGCAACTGTACTATTCTCTACTCCTCTTACTTTTTCTTCTTCTCTCTCTCTTCCTCTTCCTCTCTCTTCATACACTTTCGGGTACTGTACTGTCCAGCCACATAATTCATAGTACAGGCAACGGCTGCTGCGTCTCTTATTATACTTTGATATAAATAAGTTACTGCGAAAACCGGCGATCGCGCCACCGTCGGGCGACTAGGTAGCTGATTTTGGCCCAGTCGGTCGTTTTTTATTGATGACGTCGAATCTGATAGGCCTGTTAGCTTATCTTGCAGTTACCTGAGAGAAAAAAGTCCAGGCTCCCGTCTTCTCCTCCAGCCTCTACGGAGTACGGATACGTTGTTATCATTGTCCGTTATCAATATCAGTCGTGTGTACTCTGTACACACAGCTTCTCCGGATTATCTCTTCCCCCAAAGCAAAAAAAAAAGTCGATATCGAATCAGGTCAGAGGGTAACGGCGCATTGAGATTCAGGACCCTAGCCCTGCATTCCAACCAAACCCAGTCCAATCTAATCCCCGGTTCCCCAGGCTTTGATCCCCGCCTGCAACAATTTGGCAGTGGGAGGGCTAAATCAACCAGCCAGAGCACAGCTGACAGCTCACAACGGGCGTACCAAGGCCAAGCAACTTGTCATCCAATTTGTTTTGTTTTGTCTTGTGCTGCCTCGTTATCACCCTCGCTCACGATCCGACAGTTACTTACTGTATCTGTGCCTGTGCATGGTGCTCTGCCCTGCCTGTCGCTTGTTGGGTCGCACCGCATCATCGCCGTACAGTTTCCGGGCTATCGCACATCTGCAACCAACCTTGATATTTGGTTGCGGAGGAGAATAGATCAACAAGAAAGGACAAGAGAGTAAGATCAAAAGCAAAAGCAAAAGCAAAAGCAAAGGTCAAAGGGCAAAAGAGAGGAGAACTGACTCAACAATAAGGACCGACTTCGGTACCTTAGTACTATATCCGTGCCTAGGTTGCTTGATTATCGTTCTCTTAGTCAATACTCTCTCCCCGCTTGTCAAAAGCCTTATCAGATAAACCACAAAAAAAAACCACCCCTGGTCTGGTTTGTTTCTGTCGCGTCTACTGTTAGCTGTCGACCGACCGACTCCATCGGCGCCCATCTGCGCCCGCCATCCCAAGCATCCTAGCAAGTCCCTGACATTGGATCCCAGCATCTTGGATCCCACTCTTTGCCCTCGCTCTCTCGCTCACTCCTGTCCTTCGCCAACCACTTACACACTTTGCTCGGGCATTTTCTTATCTTTTCTCCCTCTTCTTCCTCCTGTCTTCCTTGCATCACCTCACCCTCATCTGGCCTCGCCTCACATCCCATCCCATCCCATCCCGTCTTCCGCTTCCCCAGATTCTTATCTCACACCAACCGTTGACTCGTGTCGTGTGTGTGACTCTAATCAACTTACAACTCGATTTGGATAACGTGGTTCTATTAGCTATCGATACCTATCGTCTCGCTTCTCAGTGGTCGTAGCTCTAACCGCATTGCGTCACTGTCAACCCCGTGGGGCCTATCGCATCCCAAAAACTATCTTCTATCGTCACCACCATCCATATCGGAAATCTTCTGCACTGCGCTGGACAGACGGGACACTACACCCCGAGAGGCTGACAATTCAAAGAGCCACTGAGGCTCAACCATCCTGCGCCCGTTTCTTGCAGGGTAACGGGCGCCTGTATTCTGGTGTAGCACAACTCGACTTCCGTGGGTTGTGCCCTGACAGCAACACACCCTCTGTTGCTTTGCTGATAGCAGACCTGCTGCCGTATTGGATTCCACATATCGTTCTGGATCTATCCGTACTATCCCACCATGTCTCCCCAGTCCTCAGCCCCGGTTCAGAGGACGGCGCCTATCGCCATTGCTCCTAAACCTCCTCGGCCAGAGCCATCTGCTTATCGCCAGGACAGCTTTCATAGGCTCGAGATGGGCCACGGAGTTGCCAACTCTGCACCCGTTGAGGGTTCATCCTTCAACGCCTCCTCCATCCCACCTTGTCTATCATGCCGGTACTCACGCGTCAACTGTATCCTTAACGACGATGACGACTGTTGCATTCAATGCCAAGCTACGGGCTCCGAATGTTCCCTCTCTTCTAGTCCCACGTCCCGAAAAAGGAAGCTTCATGGTGATGCTAGCGAAGATATTATCGGGAAAAGAAGGTCAGATCAATCCGATATCCCCTCATTCTCCATACTATCCTTATCCTTCTCCATATTCATGCCGGTGAGCCCTCCACACTCATCCTGGCTTGAATGCTCCACCGGTCCCCGTGCCTTTCCCTTGCGTCTATCGTTTCCTTCTACACTCATTCCCTCTCTCTGATAACCTTTCACCTTACTCATGTTCTTCCTTGTCTGACATATGATTGGCTTCGTACAGTTCACCGGGTCTCGCATCTAGGCGACGAAACCATAACTCCAGCCTTTCCAGCACCGCCGCTAGCAGTTCGTTCCTGGAGGAGATGGCCAATGTTGGCGGCCCGACCATGCTTAAACGTACACTCGGCCTCCAGGACGATCGCTTCAGCCAGTACATCGGTCCTACCACCGATTTTGAACCCTCTCTCATCAACCTCTCTTCCTTTGATCCCCATGACGAGAGTCTCTTGTCCAGAGGCACTCTTCGCAAAGTCAGCGAGCACGACACTTTCTTGATGCTGCCTGACTCCAGCACTCCAGGACACGAACATGTGACGCAAGACGCAGATCATGTCGAGTCCATCGTGGCCCCTCATGGCAGACAGCTCATCGACATCTACTTTCGAATTGTTCACCCAGGGTTTCCTATTATTCAAAAACATGTCTTCATGGAAAAGTACGAACGATCCTACCGAGAGTTTTCACCACCACTACTAGCAGCTGTGTACATCCTCGCCATCAATTGGTGGGATCAGAGTGAGGAATTGGCTGGTTTACCGCGACCCAATGTTAGGGAGCTCGAAAGCCTCGTCCGCGCAACCCTTGATGAAGCAACCTTCCGCCCGAAGCTTTCGACGATTCAGGCCGGTCTACTTCTTTCCCAAAGGCCCGAGGGTGATCAGTGGGCACCTACCGCTCAACTCGTAGCACTTGGCCATGAGCTAGGGTTGCATCTGGATTGTACTGGTTGGAAGATACCACCGTGGGAGAAGGGCTTGAGGAAACGATTGGCCTGGGCACTTTACATGCAGGACAAATGGGGCGCACTCGTTCATGGACGACCATCCCACATTTTTTCTACTAACTGGGGTGTTCAGCCTCTGACAGCAAACGACTTTCCAGATGTTGAGTGGGACGAGAACGATCCGGAGGAGAAGCTCGATATCGAGAAGGGGAGAGTTTTATTCACTCGAGTAGTTAAGCTTTCGGAAATCCTATCCGAAATTCTCGACACTTTTTATACTCTTCAAGCTATGAATACGGTTACGAATGCTGGCAAACAGGGAACCCAGCTGGTGTTGTCACTCGCGAAACCCATTCAGCTCAAATTGAAGGAGTGGTACGGAGGGCTGCCGCAACTGATTCGCCTGGACTCTTCGTACTCTTCTCTTAACCCTTCCTCTAACAGGCTGTCGAGCATTGGATACCTCCATTTGGCATACTTTGCGGCCGAAATCACGCTCCATCGACGAATTATTCGATCATTGGCCTCTCCGTCTAGCTCTGTCGACTCATACGTGCAGCACATATGTCGCAGTGCCGCCAAGGCACGTCTCATTTCTGCCATGGACTTTGTCAACCGACTTGGACCGAACCATCTGCGTTCGTTCTGGTACTTTGCTTCCAAGACTAATTTTGCGTTGATTGGTACATTTGGATCTCTGCTCTGGGCAACTTCACCTGGTCGCGAGGAGGCGGATTGGTATCGAAGGCGGTTGGGAGAGTATCGATGGACTCTTTCAGTGAGCTCGAAGCCTGGCGAGGGCAAGGGTCTGACCGAGTTTGCCATGACCATGTTGGATATCTCGACGGGTCTGCTTAAGCAACTGCCTGAAAAGCCCTCCATGAGCAGAAACGGTAGTCACGCCGACCTTTCGGTTTCAGCGCCACCTATTTTCAGTGGCGGTATTCTGGACAGCTTGGGTAGCAGGCCCACTGTGTCAGAAATGAGCGCCATGTACAGTCCACGGACCGACGATGAGGATGAGGAAGAAGAAGAAGAAGAAGAAGAAAGCAGCGATGATGATATGGAAGATTATCCACCGCGGATGTAAGAAACAGGGGAAGAATATGGAAGACGCAACATATATAAAGGAAGAAAGTTCCGTGGTTCAGACGACTAGTTGGATCAAGGAACGGTCAGTGGTGTTGATTTGGAACATGTAGCATCGTTCAGGCGTTCTGTCGTTGCTGCATTGCGATTTGGTACGGCTTAGGAGTTGGCATCGGCGTATTGTCATCTTTTGGGCCTTGCTATGGTTGGTTTTTCTTTCTGGTCATTTGGGCTTGGGATGAATGATACCTAGGTTTCTTGGGACGCCTCTGGAAGGGCCCGAGACATGACGGAATGACATGAGGGCGTATTATATCAAGGGATACAAGCATGAAGGATTTAGGATTGCATGAAGCAAGTGGGGCTCGATTACTTAGATTGGATTGGATTATTATGAATTACGCATAATACGAGAAATGGTAGCACTAGCAGTTGAGTTGTCACGTTTGAGTTCCGTTACTTGGCTCAGAGTCAGTCTTTTCAGTCTTCGTGAATCTTTCTTGTCAGCAAGAATAGCCATACAAATATCCCAGGTCATCAAGTGATAGCCCGGATCAAGAATTCGTTTTGCGAGTGGCTCACGTAACATTGAGCTTGTGAGACAGCGGAACATTTAGCTAAGCTTTTAGGCGTGTTGAGAGAGGATTAGACTACATATATTAACACAAGCCTAAATACTTGTAATCTCAAAGGAAAACACATAAGCTTAGCAGAAGTTTGTGTCATATACAAGAAACAATTGGCTTAGATATCTTGTTAAGTTGTTCATCAATACACTCTTCAGGGGTCCCGCAATTCTACCTCAATCCGCCACATCCAACTCCAGCCACAACATAGGAATAAAGAAAACGGTTTCCCGCCACGTCAACCTTAAAGCTTGTCTCATCTGCAACCAACCAACCGTCTATGAGCTTCAAGTGCAGGACATTTGAACCGCCAGGCCAGATCGTCCTTGTCTGTTTCTTTCATACCTAAGCTTGCTTTGCCTTACCTGTACATTCTTTCCGTTCATTCAATTGCTGTCTTATCTCATAATGGCTCCTAAAAAGGACAGCCAATCGGCCAAGGCGACTGGCGCGCCTGAAGGCTTCACGCCGGAACGGTTTGAGAAGGAACTCAAGGACCTTGCGACAAAGGCCAAGGAAGATACTTTTGCGAATCGTGTCATGGGTCAGGCCCTCGTCTATGTTAAGACTCTTTTGCTCCTCGGTTTGTTGGGCGTCGCGTCGAGCGCGTCGCAGCTGAACCTGTCTCCTATCTATGGCTCTATTCCCTCTGCGGTCACGCATACGACTGCTCTCAAGGCTGCCTGCTTCATCGGCTGGGCTGGTAACTTGATGCTCCGCATGGTTCTTCCTCTGTCGACTTCTCAGCTTCTCCCAATTATCGCCTTGAATATCCCAGCTATCCAGTTTCTTCTCGGGACCTTCACTGACCGTCTTGGCTCTTGGTGGGGCCCTCTCATTATCGAGGGTTTCACCTTGTTCCCCCTGGCTGTTGTTTCGGCAGCCTCCGTGGCCGACGTTCTTGAGGATGCTGACCTGAGTGCACTCCCTAAGTTTTTTGCAGATGCGGCGCCTGGTATTGTCTCGTGGGGTCTGTATAGACTGGCTGAGAACCAGTCTATGGAGAAGCTGCAGGGCGTCATCGGAAGCACCTTTGTGTTCACCCGTGTTGGTATTGAACTTGTCTTGGGAGCTATCTATGTTGTCATGGCACCCTCCAAGTATCTGGTCCTGGCTATCCCTGCGCTGTTACACACTGCGGTCTTGAACACGCACGTCATGACACCCATGGCTACTACATCCCTCAATAATACCTTGACAGCTCAGAACTGGACATTGTTGGACCGCCGCGAGTCGTTGACTGGTTATGTCTCGGTTATCGAGAGCATGGATCGAGGTTATCGTGTGATGCGATGTGACCATAGTCTTCTTGGAGGACAGTGGGTTCAGGTCAACGGTCGAAAGGTGTCTGAGCCTATCTATGGTGTTTTTGTCATGCTCGAGGCTGTTCGTCTTGTTGAGAGGGAGGCTCCCCTCACTGACAGTGAAGCTAGCGCACTAGTCGTGTGAGTCTCCCTTTAGCGCTTTGCCATAACTCGCTAACATGATACAGTGGCCTCGGTATCGGAACCACACCCTCTGCTTTTGTTTCTCACGGCATTGATACTACTGTCGTTGAGATTGACCCTGTGGTTCACGAGTTTGCTCAGAAATACTTTGACCTCCGCGAGAACAGCCCTGCTGCCATCGCTGATGCAGTCTCTTACACGGCTGACCTTGTCAAGCAATCCAAGACCTATGACTATATCGTTCACGATGTGTTCACTGGCGGTGCAGAGCCTGTTGATCTCTTTACTCTCGAGTTTCTGCAGGGATTGGGAGACTTGCTGAAGGATGATGGAGTCATTGCTATTGTAAGTAAACCAAACATCAGTTGTGCTCCGTATACTAACTTTACTCTTCAGAATTATGCTGGTGACTTTGGCCTTCCTACTCCTCAGCTCGTCTACCGCACCATCAAGAAGGTCTTCCCCTCGTGCCGCATCTTCCGCGAGAGCCCACGCGACGAGGCCAACGTCGAGAAGTGGGGAAGCGACTTCACCAACATGGTCATCTTCTGCCGCAAGACTCCCGGAGAGGTTACATTCCGCCGCCCTACACAAAAGGATTTCCTCCGAAGCCAAGTCCGAAAAGCTTTGCTGTTGCCCAAGTACGAGATTAAGGAGCAAGTCTTCCTTGAGGATGAAGTTACGGATGTCCTCAACAAGAACGAGACAGACAAGGTTACCAAGTGGCACCAGGATAGTGCTGCTGGACACTGGAAGATCATGCGATCTGTGTTGCCTGACAAGATCTGGGAACAGTGGTAAACACTCATCTACAGAGTACGTTGTATATAGTTGGATTGCATATAATTTGTATCATTGTGTATACTTCTGCCTAGATATTTTCAGTAGATCTGACATGCTCCTGGATATACCCCTCCAAATAGACATTTAGTGTCAAATTG
Organism: Fusarium sp. NRRL 53497; assembly: GCA_013184445.1. Lineage (NCBI taxonomy): Eukaryota > Fungi > Ascomycota > Sordariomycetes > Hypocreales > Nectriaceae > Fusarium > Fusarium sp. NRRL 53497. The sequence goes on along the minus strand of JABCJZ010000059.1, from coordinate 68,639 downwards.
TTTCAGACCTGACCAGCTACTTCTTGGGATCACTTGCAACGTCGACCGCATACTGCATGTTGTCCGTGTTGAAGTCCTTTTCGAATTCCGCAATATGGGCTGGCACGTCAATCCTGTTGTATGGACCAGCGACTGGTTCACCCATGGTTGTGTGAATTGGCAAAACACCTGTCCAGACTGTGTCCTTGATAGACTCGTCTTCCATGTCCTTCTTGTCGTCATTGGGACCACCTGTGCGAATCTTTGCGCTGCCTGAGGCGATCTTCACTTTGAGAATTCCAGTGCTTTGGAGCTCAGCTTTGGTCGGCGGGAGACGGGTGTGTCGCCAACGATCCGGCACGACACTATTGGAGATGAGTTCCATGGCATATAACCTCTCCTCTTCCTCCTCTACGAGCGTGGCGTGGCCGAAGAGTATAGCGGATCGATAGTTGTAGCTATGGGAGAAGGTTGACAAAGCCAGGACAAGACCATCGACATGGGATGCAGCAACGCAGACGGGCATGCCTTTTTCTTCACTAACACTACGACTCAAATTCATGATACGACTTGAGACGTAGCCGTGAAGATACAGGTCCAGAGGGTCACCGATGTCTGCGCTGGGCCGGTCAAAGGAACCCATCTGACCAATCATTGGGAGGATGACTGGAAAGGGCTGAGTGGGAGTGTTGAAGGAGACATGGAGCATCTGGCAGGAGTTGACGATGTTATGAATGGTTTTGAGGGCGTAGACACCGCGGTCGTTTTCACGCTTGACGGTGTTGATGGCCTCTTTGGGGTATTCAAGATCGAAGCGACCCATTGTGGTGGTATTGATGCTGGGGTAGATGATTGAATGAGTTTGGTTATAGAGAGTGATGCCTTTGGTGGTGGCAATTTCTCTGCCTCTTATACTTGAGTCTGCATGGTGTTACTCACAACTGTCGAGATGCTCCAGCCAAATATGAGTCGTTTCATCGGAGCCGAGATACCAGATGATAGAATTGTTCGGTGCATTTGTCCGAAGGTCCTGATGTGAAAATACAAGAAAGATACCAGCTGGCGTACAGCATATGCAAGTTTTTTGATGTCACAGGCGTTAACACTATACTTTGAAGATATTCAGCCACATATCGCTAACAGTGGTGATGGTGGTGCGGCTAACTGTGGCATCTGACCATTACGCAGCATCCAATTGGCGAGTCACATATCATGAGCCTGAAAGTAGTAATTCCGCATGCCGTATGCCGGTAGCTGCATTTGAAGATGGGGTTCTTTTACAAGTTGAGCAGGCAAGTCCCGAATTCTGGCAGCTGAGTAGAAGCATTCATTTGGAATCATTCTTGATTGTGAGGTTAGTGTGATGAGTTGTGAAATTTACCCCAGTTGAGTAAGTCTTGGCGGTCATGAATGACTAACAGGTAGTCCGTACAACAGATCTGAGGCTGATGAGCTCTCGGTTCCGGTGTAAGTGTGAGGCTGATTCACCGGCCCGGTTGTGACTCTTAAGGGTGCAGTGCCGGGAAGACCGGCCATACTTGTTAGGAAGGACAATGGAGACAGGCTGTTTTATCTGTTTGTGGCGATTATACTCGAGTTGGTGTCAGACATTCTACCTTTGAGAGTTAACGAGGAAACCGTTGAAGTTGGTTTTCTTGTCAAATATCTTACCCTATCCTATAGACGACAACAAGGACAGGCTAACTTGACAATTGTTACGGAACTAAACAGCTTATATTGGTAATATTATTAAGCCATGCTAATACCTATAGTAATGCGTCAAATATTGGATGCTCGTCGGTCAAATACTTTCTATGCAGACTGTTTGTGTGCTTTTTGCTCGATCACGTTTGAATGAAAGAAGATTGAGTTGCATCCAGTAATATTTTGAGACTGGTGGCTGGCAACGGTCGGGTGATTGCATTGCAGATCAACGTTGTTACAGTAATACCTGTGTAAGTGATTGACTCTCAAGCATTGCAAATGGTAGTACTAACTAAAGTGAATGGTTGACATGATACTGTGCAAGTTAGCTTCTGGGGTATCTATCAGTTATTTCGCATACCTACCTACCTAACCAGTAAAGAGCAGAAATTAGCCATCAGCCGCTGGGTAAGGTTATTACGAAAAATCCGGGGAAGTTAGTTCGTAGGGTAGGAACGGGCTGCATCCAAGTGCCCGTGTTTAGTCCAGTTCGGGAAAGAAAGCCCAACGCCCCTCCTTCTTCCTTGTCGTCATTCGGGCGTGATCGGGTTGAACAAGAGTGAGGCTCCACCAGGAAGGAGAATATCTAACAGTATTAATGCCCATTTCATTTCTCCAACTCTTCATTTTCCATAATCGCTACTACCTACCTTGTGTATATCCTCGGCAATAACCTCATTGTCGCCTCTCCCCTCCATTAACCTTAACGGGAAACTAGAATGCACAAGAGTCTAGGGTGCCTGTCACCCTGCGAGTGGCCATTAACATGCCATGGCCTTGGGCGCCGCCGCACTCAACCAACAGCAGGCCTCCCTTTGCCCCGCCATCTCTTCTCTCGGTCACTGTCCGAACGGGCAATGGGATGTCATGTTAATTCATTTGAACGAGAGAGGACGAGCGTTATTTCACTTCTCTTTTATTATTTTTCTTACCATCCATCAATACATATACATTCAGAGGGTTTTGATGATATCTACCAGCAATTCCAAATTCCAGCCAAAGAGAACTCCATCGCCATGTTTCAGCAACCCGGTCTCCCACCCAACATGGAAGCCGTTTCCGAATAACTCAGATCCATGGAATAACTTATCTTCTCACGGTTATAGTTCAACAGGCCGGGTTGCCTCTTCTATTCATCTAGCATCAGTATGCTACGCCCATGCCCATGCCATGTCTTGTCTGTTATAGTTCAACAGTGGACCGCCTTGTGTCAAGCGCCGAGTCAGTCTGGATCATCGTCTCAGCATCGCCTTAACAGCCGCCATCTCCGACACATCCAGTTTCATAACTGAAGATGCTACATTGGGTCTTGACGAAACACCATGATGTTCCTACTTCACCCAATCATGTCGAGTTGCGTGCCACAAAACAAGCGACTACGCGAGTGGGCTCGAACAAAGCCAGTTTGACCCAAGACCTTCGGCTGAAACCCAGCATGATATCCGTATACTGTTGCAAGTGCAACTCTACCCATCTATCGACTCTGGTAGCTTTCCCACTGTTGCATCGCCTTTCGGTCCAATTCTCCCTTTCCCTTTTCGCCATTATTCACTTCTAATCACACATACCGCTGAAGTATTCGCAGTAGTATGCGCCTTGGTTGATCCAGGATCTCATTCGTTTTCCTTTTTTTTTGTTTCCTAGCTTTATCTACACTTCGTTACACTCGTTCTAATACTAATGTTGCTCTCATGACGAACAATAACCGTCAGGCCTTTGTCGCGGCCTTTAGTTTGTAAGTCATCCATTCTATCACAGAGAACTGACTGAATAACCAACTCAACAGTGGCCTGGTCGCCCACGCTGGTACTTCTGGCCTTTTTCTTCTTCTCAACAAACGCGCTTCCAAGATCATTCGAGATGCTCCGAGGCTGGCCCTCATCGCGTTCCTTCTTTCTTCAGCCCTGTGGGCTCAAATCGACTTTTTCGCCTTTTTACTTAATATAAACTCTATGTCGGGCTGTCAGATTATGGTTACTTTCGCATCGACATTCGATCAGTTTGCACGAGTGTCTATACAGCAGAGCCTACTATGGATCTTCAGCACCCATAGTCTCGCATCTCTTACTGAGATAGCAATCATGCAAGGATTCATCGTGTTGCGACTTATTCTCGGAGGAGTCTTTGTTGGGATTCAGCGTCCACAGTTGCATACTGTATGCCTGACACAAACCTCGATCCTACCGGTTGGAATCACTGTCTCCGTGGTCGACACTGCCTTTGTGGCCTTCCTCTTGATAAGGGTTATCTCTCGTGGTGTCTATTCGGACACCCAGAGAGGAGCCATCAGTCCTAGACAATCTCGAGCGGTTGCCCTAGTTGTATTGGGCCTGATCATATGGACAGGTGTAAGTCCAGCGAACAATAGGATGAGCACGTAGCTGACATTACTTAGGCCAGTGCTCCTTTAATGCTGAGTATTCAGCCAATGCCCATAGTTGTCCGAACAACTGTGCCTTCAATAGGTCTATTGGTACTGATCGGTATGTTTGTACGTGATCGCCGTCCATGAACTGAGCTGACTCTCTAGCGATCCTCACTTTGTTCCATGATCGACTGTTTCCCGATAACCCAAAGCACATACAATCGACAGATGTCGCCGACTTCGATGCTTCCCGAGACTTGAACACCCGACAGATGACCGGTTCAAATATCCATCGCTCGAGCAGTTACAATGATTTTGCGAGAACACCAGCAGCCGATTTCACAAGAACACACCAACCTTTGCCAGTTCCCGCGGAACCCAAACGAGAACTACCGTTTATCACGATGCCAGCTGCTGGGCAAGCAAACATTGGAATGGGCGGTGTTCCTGTGCTAGGCCAACTTTTCCCTCTCCCCAGAACTCAGACACAACGAGCCTCAACGGAATCCGAGAGTTCACAACGGCAGAATTCCCACCAAGCGACACTGAGCACATCGAGCTCTGGATCTCGCTCTACTGCCAGGACCTCAATTTCTGGTCAGGAAAATCGGGATGCCTCTGTGAAATTGACCGAACCTCAGCACAGCCCTCCGTCTTCAGAACCCACAGCGGCTGTCACTACCTCGGCTTTCTTGTCACCTGGGATGGAGGAAGTCCGCCGACGATCCCCTCGACAGTCTCCTAGACATTTGCCATCGCCAGCTCTTTCAATCTTTCCTCGTTCGACTCCAACCAGATCACAAGTACGCACACCGACAAAGCCAACGGGTGATACCGTTGTCAACTTCTCCCTGCCTGTCGACGCACGAGTTCCGCGCCCTTATAACCAAACGCAAATCCAGCCCCCGAAATTAGCACCATTGGCCGTCATACCTAGGAGTAACGCAAATGAGATCCTAAGCAAGAGGGAGGATTCTGCAAGGACCCTATCCGTGGTTCATCGACCACGACCGATACCGAGGAAGTCTAACCTTGATCGTGCTCTTTTCCCAGCGGAAGGCTCTCCAAACCTTCAAAATCATAAGCGATCGCTGTCATGTGGTTCCATGAGATTTAAACAGCCACTCGACTCAGAGGCAGAGATTAACTATGATTTATCTCGGTTAAATGAATTTGCCAATGTCCTACACACAAATATCCCCACGCCAAGCGAAGCCAACCGCAGCACTAGGCGACGATCACGATCTATGGTTGAGCTCCCGATGCTACCAGCTGACCTCGAGTTGAAGTCAAACCGCAACGAAGCCAAGCAACGGATCGACAAGCCGGACACATTGGCCCCTATCTCGAGGACGCCAGCAAGCCCTATGCTAGGCGAGACCTCTACCCAATTTCCAAAGAGTCCTCAGCCTCACATTACGCATACGCATGAAGAGCCAGTATCCACGACAAGTTCATCTTGGCGTGACCCGCTTGCAAAGGGATACGGACGACGTTCCTCGCCTATTCTGCCAGTTGAGGATCTGAGTGCACTCACCCCTTCTCCGATCCGAGATGAAGATTTCGCTCTTGAGGCGGATATCCGGTCACCTGCAACGCAAGTCCACTTGCAAAGGGCCCTGACGGTTACAGTCACGGCAAAATGTCAAGAACGGAGTGGGCTCGGAGTTGTGGAGGCTCCATTGACATCGAGAGACGAGACTCAGCAGGGGCCCTTACCCTTGGCTGTGCACAAGCCATCCACCAATGCTAATGTCGGCCCTGGATCGGAGTTGCGACGAGCCGAGGACTTGCAAGTCACCGCAAAACAACATTTCTGGCCATCACAAGTGGGGAAAGTCCGTCCAGCTACATTCTCAGACAGGGCATTCTCAACAAAACCGCGTCGGAGTCCTCCGCCAGCGCCGCTACTTTTCTGCCGGACCGAAAATTTCTACGCTGAGCCATCGCCTGTGGAATCCGAAGAGGATACGGTGGGAAATGCCCACGAGAGTATCAGTAAGTTGACTTGAATTTTTGGTGGCTGCGATTGCGTGATTACTAACAGTGGATAAGACCTTGATTCTCCAGGTTCCTCTTATCAGATAGCGGAAAATGATAGACTGGCTTTGTTGACCAATCTGGAAATGGAGCTGAACGAACAGGAACACCAATGGCAGACTATTCGCCATACAATGCTTGCTCGTGATTCGCTGTCAACTGTGGGAACATCTCCTAGCCGAGATTCGCGGTATGGATATGGAAGTGCGCGCCTGTCAAAGCTTGCCCAGCAGCGAGGGCAATTGGATGCGGAGTACGATATTCTGGCGCTTTTCTCTCAGACCGAATTGAAACCCAGGACAAAGCTCACGGCTAGCTCGGCATTCCCCAGGTTTACGACTTCATTAGCAACACCTACCCCTCCAGACACTGATGAAGAGAGCGAATACGACGAAGATCACGAGGCTTTGATTGGCCAGGAACTCCGTAGTCCTGCCAAGGCGGCTTTGGTACTGTGGCACCCCATAGCTGCCGTGCAAGTGGTTACTAGTACTAACACTGCACCGTCACTCTGGACCCCGGCTTCGAGATTTGCGAAGGAAATCGTGCCAGTGGAAATCCCAGGCACATCAATTCGAGGATCGGTGAGGAAGGACCTGAAGCCTCTTGTGATTCAGAGTTCGAGACTGTGGGAGAAGCCTGAGTCAAAGACAGAGGTATTGAATCACGGACTATGGCAGCCAGTGTCTGAAGTTCAAACCCAAGTGGTGGAGGAAGTCAAAGTCCAGCAGTCAAAGCCTCCCCGCAATCCCCCGCGCCGTATCAGACGTGTCACTCTGCTGCCAGATATTCTGGAGAGCCCAAAACCACTCCCTGATAGGCGCGGTACACTGGGGATCTTCCAATTCCCATGGGGCGATCGGTCAGACTGTGCGACCATAACAGCCAAGCCATTGGCACCAATGTTCACGCCTGGCATGACTTACCAGCCTGTTGTGGATGGTGGTGTGCAAATGCAGAGTAGCGGCTCAGTGTTTGACATGGAGGACTACGAGCAGGATGACGGCGAGTACTACGATTCGAGCGAAACGTACGATAGCGACGATGAGGAGTGTTTTGAACTCGCGGAGCTTGTGGCCCAGTCCACGGACACGTTTCTCCATGGAGCCCCACAAGAGAAAATGTCGACATCTCACGAGGACGAACTAAAACCTCGGTCAATTTCTGAGTAAGTGAAAATCGGCCACCACGTATTTTGTTCAGAATGAGGCTGATCATACTTTATTTGCAGTGAAGAGGCAGACACGGGCTCGGGGGTTAATGAAAAACACGGAATCGACTTACCTAAGGTATGTATAGTCCTCCCTAAACTTATAATAATTTCTTCATAACGGGGTGTGCTAAGGATGAGCAGATGCAGATGCATGGCAGCGGCAATGGCAGCGATGACAAAGCCAATGATCGGACAAGTGTCTGTATGCAGACTCAGACACAGGTCAAGTATGACGAAGATGGAGACGCTGGCAGCGAGAGCGAGAGCCCACAGGCTGGAGATTACAGCGCAAAAGCCGGTGCAGCGGTTGGCATTACCCCCACCTCAACCACAACAATGACGATGACGCCTACGGATATGGATCTCCGGGAGCACGTCTCTGAGAAAAATCGAATCAGGGTCCGCCAGCAGCCGCAGTTCGGGGGTCGAGTTGCATCAATAAGCATGCCCGTGCCGCAGATGGCTCGCTGCTTATTGATGGACATGGGTCAAGATTGGGCTGGCGCACCAATCAATAGCGACAATGGCACTCATGGGACATCCAAATCCATTTTAGACCCCTGCACTGACAGGGAGTCTAAGTCTCATGGCGCCCCAGGCGCAGGGCACCTGCAGGCAACGCTTCTGTTCCGTTTCTTAGAGGATTCCATTTCTAAGCCAGCCGACATCGAGCTTGATTACGACCACTCTCCGAGTCCGCTCCCGCTAAATCCGCTCGTCGTTTACAAATCCGAAACCCCGACAGGCCGGCGACAAATCTTGGTTATTAACTTGCTGTGTCCTCCATCAACTCCTCCTCAGTCTTATCCTCAACATACAACAACAAACTATCCAAATTCTTTCATGGCTCTGTGGACTCCCAGCATTCCTGTCTCACGTCCTAGCAAAGGACTCCCTCAACCCGACCACTCTACCTGGAACGCTTATATTCCCACTGGTGAGGCTGCACGCCTCCTCCCCGTAAAGGTCGACATGCCTTCTATTGACAGCAACTCGCTCTGGACTGCTCCTGTAAAGAAGACCGTGCTCAACAACTTTGGACTTTGGGGAACCAAGCAACCACTACCAGGCATGTGGACTCACTCGCCAGTCAACACCAAAATTTCCTACGGACTCCCCCAGCCCGATGCTGAGACTTGGGCAACCTACCTCATTGTCGAGGACGATGCTACCCGAGTAAAGCCTAGAGAGGCCGAGCCTGCATCGGTAGATAGCACTTCATTGTGGACTCCCGCCAAACCCGTTATTTCCGAGATCGTTTCGGAAGATGGTCTCTGGAGCGGATCTAGCTCCGCAGCTTCGGTCAGCGGCTCCGAACCTTCCACACCCAGCGAGGCTGCGGTGGTCAACTTTGGCTTGTGGGAGCCTTTGCCCGCCATTGCTTCCGCTGATGACGAGGAGCCGATCGGCCTGTTCAGCCTCAGCCACCGGCGCACCGACTACCGGACAACCAAATTGGCGCCTGCTGCTCAGGGCATGGAGCGCTCACCACGAAGGGCTCTTGAGGCTTTCCCCGATTTTGGATTCACCCACCTTTGGAACATGGCACCTATGTGGGACTCCAAGGCCAATTCTGCCGCTGTCAAGCTGCAGCGCGAGATTGATTCGTTGGTATTGAAGGGCCTATTCAGCCTGAATCACCGCCGAAACAACTTCCGTACTACGTCCGAAAGCCCCGCAGCGCTCGAGACACGGCCCAAGCAGCGCATCTCGCAGCAATCTCTGCCGAAGCTCAACTCAGATAGCCTCTGGTCTGTGCGTGCATCTAACCAGGATGTTAGCGAGGTCAACTGGCTCGCTCTCTCCACAATCCGACCGAGAGCTGCCTCGGTTGTCTCTCTCACTGATACCGAGTCTGTCGCTTCCGACGTGCCCGCACTCACCAGAGCTTCTTCCATCAAGTCAGAGGTGTCCCGTCCCGCCGCTACTCCCACTGAGTGGCTCGCTGCCTTAGATGAGGCCATCAGACTTGGATCTGGAAAGACCCTGGACGTGGATACCGAAGATCCTTGCACCGACAACTACCAGCTCTGGTCCAAGCCTGGTGCTGCCATTGATGAGCCTGTTATCGCCTCAGATGAGCTCTGGAAGCCCTCGACTGCACGCTTCCTCGAATTGACTCCTACACTCAGTGAATTCGATAAGTTGCATATCGAATCGGGCACCTCCCAGCGTGGTCGTACTCAGAAGGCCCGACCTCCGATGCCTCTGTACCCTGGCTCGTCCTCATCTGCCTTCCTCCCCGGCGCAAGCGAGACTCCCCGCGACTTCACCGCACAGGGACTTTGGGCCCGCTCTCAGTCTCCCGCTCCTGGAGCCAGGGAGGACGGATCGTGGATCGACAAGTCCCTTAGAAAGGGGCTGTCATTCGTGCAGCTGTGGTAAACGACCCACTGCATGGGAAACAGCAAGAACGATAACCCCGCGGGGTTGGGGGTCGGGTTGTATGACATGACGTTACGATCACCAGATTTCTCGGACATGATTCTGCGAAACTACGACATGAAATTGCATTTCAACTTGCTTTCAAAGCGAATTGTGCTACTCTTTGAATCGAAGTAGCTAGTTGTAGGAGGAAAAGGGAGCGTGCTTTACTTAGCCTTGGCTTTTACTTTAACCGTTTGGCGTTGGACGCGATAGGGCTTCTACATCGCGGGTGGTTTTCCTTTGTCTCATTGCGTGCATATTTGCTCACGCCTGCTGTATGAATAGCAAACAATACGGCGCAGTCAACCTGTCGCCCAGAAAAGTATATGAAGCATTCGATCTCGGATGACAAATTGGTCAAGATGTCAATAAATGATACGATACCAGCCAAACTTGCAATTCTTTATATGCCTAAAGTGATGAAGCCTTTGACACGTTTTGAACCCCCCCGAAATTCGATCATGCCATTATGCTGCCTTGCGGAGGTACAGTTGTGTTTAGGCTGATTTGATATACTGCACTTCTGAGGGCCTCAAACACGACTGGTGGGTGGCATGAGGATAAAATTATTTGTTTTTACATAACATAATATATTGGGTAGAATCCAAGTAAGTCAGAAATTGGCGGCATTGATAGAATGGTTCTTCGTGGCAATCTGAGTCTGCACAAATATGCAAAGCAGCAAAAAGACAAACAATCATCAAACTCGAGGCAACAGGAATATAGGCAGTAAATCGTCATGACCGTTATAACCTCTCTATCCATGCATGCATCCATCATAACAAGAACAGGTCAGGGCTGCAAAGTATACGCCGCCCTCGATGCAACATCTTCAAAGCAGAGAAAGCAGATACACATATCCTTTACTCGTTCTTCTCCCCTTTTCTCCATATGCCCTTTTCCTGTCCGAACCTGTATGTATCCCAATCAACCCCTTGCCCCCCCCCTTCATGATTCTCTTCTTTTATCTCCCTTATTGCTGTTGATCCGTGTATGTTCAGCTTGGTATTTCCCCCTTTCAAAGGCAGCTTCTGTAGGCAGCAAATGTTCTGTCTGTTATCTCGAGGGAAGAGACGTGAATTCTCTCGAGTGAAAATAAAAAAGGTTTCGCCGCCGCCTCTGCTTGTTTTTACTTTTCGCTTGAATAATCATCAAAGCATTAGAGCGTGCCCCGAGGCCGCAAGAATAGAACAAGAAAAACAATAACAAACGAAAACATTACGTTTCCTCGTAAAGACAAAGGGACAACGCAAGAAAATTCGTCAATAAAACCGACACTCCATCGCAAACTATACTCGCGCGAACGAGTACCGGCATCGCCGCCGCAACGTTTCGTGTTCCGTCTACCGTATTACTTATAAAAAGTCATTAAGAGCAGTTCTCATGGGGAGTGTGCTCTGAGTCTCGTAGAAGAGCCCATTGCAGGTGTTTGGGTTCAATGGTAGTGATTATCTAGGCCCTTGTTCGTCTCGAATGGATATGTGTAGAGAACAAGGGTCCAGATGGATCGTGTCGGTCGGAAGGGCTCATGTCGTGGCGTGAAGCAGGTCGTCAATGAAACGAACTCTCAGCCATGAACGTATTCGAATAAACCTCGGGTCTCAAGGCCGTCGCTATGCAAATAGAATTCCACATGATTATTATTTTATACACGCTCAGCTAAAGCAGAGCACCAGGACGCAGGCTCATCAGTTGACAGTCATCATCTGCATCCGTTGCGGTAGGCCGCCAGACGACGGCGAGTTTTCGGCTGACTTGGCTTCTATAAGTGAATTGGTCCCTCGGCTTCGTACCACTCTTCGAGGAGGGCTTGATCCGGGGTCGTCAAATACCCGAGTAAAGGCAGGGCTTGAATCATGTTGGCGTTCATGTCGAGGTGTGCGCATGGGACTGTGTGTAATTTGATCCGCCTGCCGAATAATATCGGATAGTGCATCTCGCAAGTCACCGGCTCTCTTGACAAGAGCCTTCAGGCTGTTAGTGTCGAAATGGACTTTGCCATTATCAGGTGCCGGCTCGGGAACACGATGCTGCATAGCCCCGATGACAGAACGAACAACCCCCGATACATCATGAGCCTTGTTGTACTTGTTCTCGGGTGTTCTAGGGCGGCTAGGCCGGGTCGAAGGAGGATTGTCTGTCGCAGGCCAGTTGCCAAAAATATCGTCTTCTGGAGAGAAGACAGAACGTCGCCGAGGAGAGTGGCGTTCTCGAACTACTGTAGTCTTGGACATAGCGGGTTCGTGACCGTCAAAGGCGGCGTCAAGACGGTTCATGGAATGTGCGTCAAAGCCTTCGTCTCCGAACCTTTCGTCGATATCGAATGCATCAAAGTTAATAGATGATGTTGACTTTTGATCATCGTCCTCATCCAACGACTCTTCATCGGGTGATGCAAGAGCAATAATACCATCAGCTTCTTTCCACAAGTGTTTCTGTGATCCTTCGAGCATATCCATATCTCGGCCATGACGACAGAGGCGCTTCAAGTCATTAACAAGAAGAGAAAACTCCCGAATATGTCCGGAATGGGCTTTGACACTTGGTTGTGTCGCACGAATCGATTCGGGCACTGCGAAGATCTTGTCATCCTTGTCGTTGCCGCCCATACTGCTACCTCCAAATTCAAAGTCATCGTCCCAGTCCTCGCTGACTGTCTTGGTTCCCAAGCCCCATGTACCATACTTGGATCCGGTAGTCTTGGAGTCTTCGGGAGAATCATGGACGACTGGAACGCTCTGACTTCGGACATGAGTCGGGGTCGGGCCTTTGCGTATGGCGGAGCGACCACCTCTAGAGTCCATCTCCTTGGCATAAGAAGTTTTTGGCCGTAATGACCGTCCAATGTCAGACTTGTCGTGTGCTGGGGGCTCGCTCCAGTCGAAGAGTGTGCTAAGTGGTCGATCATTATGAGTATCGTGGCCATTTGTGTCAGGAAGGCCATTGCCACTAATATTGGCGAGGGCGAGGCGGACATTGGGGTTGATTCCCCTGGAATTCAGCGAGCTCCCTTTGGAGGGAGGCGACAAGGGGTTACATGGAAACTCGTCGTCCCTAGCCCAATCATCATCAAATTCGTCGTCCAAGGACAGCCTGCTGTACTCCTTGGTCGCAGCGGTTGAGACATCGTAAGGCGACGAGTCAAATCTCGACTCAAGCCTGAAGCGTGGTGATACCTCGGATCGCTTGATTGTGCGGACAGGTGTGGATGCATTCTCGTCCTCCTCCATGATCTTGTCATCCTCATCCCAGGTCCGGCCAAGGATCTCATGGATTGACAGGCGCTTCGTCTTTGTACCATTGCCGGCAGTGCTTGGTGGTGACTCGTCATACATAGACTCCAACGGGGTCTCAACAGCACGGGCACGACCGGAGCCAACAGTACGTATTGAGTCAAACATGGTATCGCTCTTGAAATCGGTGTCATCGTCATCCCCTGAAGTACAATCCCGGGTGTCACCCTCAGAGCTCTCCATGGTGGAAGTCCTATCGTGCTGCGGTGCCCTAAGTTGTGACATCGCAGTGGAGCTGGTAGAACTTCCAGAGGGCTGGTTAGGTCGAGATTGGTGAGTGGGAACCCCGGCAGAAGACCCTAACCGGGACGCATCCACATGGAAGTTTGCAAGTCTTGGAAGCGGGGGGACTGGTGATGATAAGTTCCTTTTACGACTTTTCAACTGCACACTGGCAGCTGAACCAAGAAACAACCCCTGCCGGCCCGATAATGGCGACGATGCGGGGAGGGTCGATTCCAGCGGCGGATTGGTTCGAGGTTCAGCGCCAGATTGCGCGCCAGTCAGCGGTTCCGACACATGTCGCTTATTCCCGATCCCAGGTTCAGCGCCACGTTTGGGGCGCCGAATGCTCCCTGTCGTCCTTACCGCCCAGGTTCCTGCAGATGCAAATGGCATCGAGATCGATTTCCGGGGCGTCCTAGAGGGAGTTCCTTCGGGTGATTGAGCTGGCTCGTCCACAATGGATTGGTGAGGGCGGGTTTCTGGTTGAATTTGCGCGGCTGGCAGCAGACCTCGAGGGGCAGATGCCGCTGAAACCATTCTTGGTTTCACCAGATGAACTCTGCTGCGCTCGTCGTTCTCGATGCAAATGCGCTTCGAGGAGACGGCTCGAGCATGTGGACTCAATTCACCAAACCTACCCGAGCCTATACGTCCGCTAATGCTTAACCTTTTAGAGTGAAAATATGATTTCCATCCACTTCTTGCAGATGCCGATCTGGAGGGGGGTTCAAGCGGGGATGGGGCGAGGAACTTGTGGGGTCGTGATTGATCGTCGAACGAAAAATTGTTCGAATCTGTTGGTGTGTTCAGGGCGGAATCGGGTCGGAATTGTTGTAGAGTTGCGGACCTCTGATGGCTCGTAGCAGGTCGACGGAGAACGGGTAGAATCTGTAAGTGAGACTTCGCACGTCGTCGTGGCAAAGGATCTGGGTCGATACGGGTTGAGGTAGATCGCTTAACGAGCTTGTTTGGAGGGAGAGTCGCTGTGGCAGGACCGCGCAAGATCGGGGCAGCTGAACCGTGAGAAAAGATGGAAGGCGCGTCAGGGCCTATACTCGACCTCGTGCTTTCGTGACGAGACAGCGGGCGGATGGAGAGACGCCTTATCCAAGATCCATTGGAAGAGATTGAGTCTCGAGACTCCGGGATAACAGCTGGAGAGTCGGTTTGCCTCACGAACGAAGACTTCCTGCTGCTAACCAGTGGAGGGGGAGTCGACTGCGTCTGTGGCATAGGAGGTCGCTGGTAACGGGAGAGAGGAGGTCTCGAGGAGGTAATTGGGTGCGGGAGGGTGTGGTAGTGCGAGGGGCCGAGAGCAGAGGCAGCAGTGTTGCTCGTGGTGGGCCGTGACGAAGCAAAGTTGCCAGGCGATGGTGATTGTGTGCTTAGCTCGCGGTCTATTGAGACTCGTCTGGAATGAGAAGGACGTCGAGTCGAATGGGAGAAGGAGTTGGGTCCAGTGGTGGGCTGGCCGAACACCAAACCACTGGCCGCTGCAGCGATGGCAGTGCCGGTTCCAACAAGCTGAATAGGTAAACACGGTCAATTACTGCTGCAACAGGAAAGATGGTGGGTAAGCCACCAAGAAAGAGGGTTTGAGGGGATCTAAGAGCAGTGTAGGATAGGGTAGAATTGGGGTGGGATAGGTTAAAGTCTATAGCAGCGCCATGTGATGATGGCTGGTGTGGTGGTGATGATCCTTGGTTTGACTTGATGTGATTGTGGACTGGTTTTGCGGGGAGGACAAAGCTAGCAACAAACTTACACTTGGAACGGTCTGCATGGTAGCTTCCATTGCGAGGGAAGCCGAGGCTCTACTCAAGCGAGAGAGAGAATGCAGCGGCTAGCATTCTAGAGGCGGAGGATGGCGGTGCTGGAAACGGAGGTGATGCTCATCGTCGTTCAAGCCATGGACCTGAGAGATCTCAATGGGAGTCGACAAACCTGACGGTTCAAGGGGAAGCCGTTGTAACCCACACACCCAAGCGCTCCAAAGGTCCGAGAGAGAGAGGATGGATAGCCCCGGGGGAACGATGCGAAGACGGGAAGAAGCTAGGCGAAACCTGATTCTGGCCGAACAAACAAACAAAGAAAGCAAAGTTAAAGCAAACAACAAGCAAGCAATTCGAAGCTTTCTCTCCCCCGATGAACCTCGGCGTCAGTCGGTCGCTTGTGTCTCTCTGTGGGGTGCTAAAAGAAAGTCGAGGAAAAGGGTTTGGGCTTGAAAAGAATGTGAGAGACGAAACTTCTGAGCTGGGCTGAGAGTTTGAGGTTGATTAGGTCCAGGTCGCGGGAGCGACTGTCGAAAACAAAACTGGGTTGGCAGTTGCGGCCGCGAATGCGCAGTGACAGTGTAGGTAGTGCCAGTGTCAATGTTAGTGGGGAGATATTGGATGGTTACCCGATGGATGGACCTCAAAGAAAGCGCCGGCTCTGAGGATCAACCGATCAAGTAACGGCGCTATCGAGAGAATAGAGACTCTGGAGCCGCCTCTATAAAACCGAACCGTCCTTACAGTGGACGAAAGGGTCAAAAGGGAGAGAGAGAATGATTGTTCGATGAAGGAATCTTGCTTGACGCTGTCTTTCGAATGTTTCCTTTTTGCTCTCTCGTGTCCCCTTTGGCTTTTCGACTGGGCGCTCGTTCTGTTTTCCACTAGGTCCCCTTACAGTGACTGACAAGACAGCAAAGTATTAGTCGAATCGGAACCCAGTTAACCAGCAGTGGAGCAAAGAAAGGAAGACAAAAGCAAGCCTGAGCAGTGGCAGCAGGAGAAAAGAGGAAAACACAGCGCTGAGCCCCTCAAATCGAACGCTTTTCTTTACCTGCAACTGGAGATTGCAAGTGAGATTTAGGTAAGGATGGATCGTCTCTGCAGGGATGAACATCAACCTAGCCTACCAAGACCGCGCAACTCCACGAAAAGCCAGGGCACCCAGGTCCTGCATTTGTCTCTTATTAGCGGGCGGAGCCACTGAACACCTAGCGCCGTTGCGGGCCTCAGGGCTCCTGTAATGCCCACTGAGCGTGTCCCGTCCCTGACAGCCCAGTGTAAGACTGCAGGTGGCCCGCTGCGGCGCTGCGCCGAGAAACATGGCGAGTGCCTGAGAAACCTGGAATTGATTGGGTCTGGGCTGGGGCACGTCTCAAGCGCTGAGCAGCAAGAGAGATTAGACCTGCTATTTTGAGTGGAGGACAGCCAACATTAACATGACTTGCATACAATAGTTGCTTCGATGGCCTGAATCTGATATCATAGACACTGACTTAACATTAGTACATCGGATCTAAGGTAAAGGTGAGGATCCCCCAGTGGATGATGGTCATTCTAATTCTAAACTTGGAGACGGCTTCAGTGTGGTGAAATTGTTTTGACGCAGTTGATTCATAGCTGCATCTTGAACAAACTGCAATTCCTCAACTAACATCCACTACAATCGCAAGATTATACTGTAGCTGCTACACGAGATCCATCACGTCTCAAACATACCTAAATTTCAATATCCTGGACAGGTACCCGTACAACGCTTATTCTCTAGCGTCTGCGGGCTGGCCACCCGTTATTTACCATTCCAAGGAATACCAACTTTAATTGTCTCGAATTGTATCCGATCGATGTGCTTTGAACTTTGGTATGCTTTTTACGGATACCTGGAGCGGGCAACACGACCGCCCTGTGGCTGTCAACCCTGGTTCATGGAGCTCCGGACGGGTTCCTTCACCGGGGGATACCTTGGCTTCGTCCGGGGGTTGCATCTCGGACTCTCCCTACAGCGGCATTTCTGCATCGATGTCGGGTGGTATGGTATGGTATAGTGCGCAGGGAAATGGGTGCCCTGAACGAAGAATGTGGTGCTTATTCGATCTTGAACGCTAAGATACACGATCTTGTTCAAGGTCAAGAAACTCCACCAAAGAAACACATCTCATCGTGCCGCCCTTGATGATTGATCCTCGAACTCGCTCGTTCGCTATCTTCGTCTCGTCCCCGGCCCCGGAAGTGACGACGACGGGGGTCACAACGGGATGGAGACTCCCCGGAACGGACAAAGCAAAGCAGCACGAAATCCCTGCCGTAGGCTCAGAGACCGAGAAACATAATACGCGGAGCCCTGTCCGTTGCTTGCTCAACGTCAACACAGGCCAAGGGCCCCCGAGTTTGCTCTGCCACATAGCAACATAGGCTATCCGCACCTGTAGGTATCACCAGCATGCTGTCACAGGGGTCATGGTGACGCTGTCCGTCTGCAAGAGGATACTCCCGCGTACATCTCGCCATCGAGCTGCTGGGTAGGATGAGATACAACGATCAATCCCTCATCTGCATCATACAACGTGTACAGTCATGGATTCAAGCCCCCTGCCGTCGCACAACAGGACCGTTCCGGGTTGTAGGCGCGGCCCTGGCAGCGACCCTGTTTATCAACAAACCCTTATGACTTTTGTAAGTGACTGAATGATTATGAAAAATAGGGTCTTAGGCATAACAAATGCAAAATAGGTATCAACTCGCGAAGCCTGCAGAATACATGTAAGCAGATGTCCCGTTGAAAGCTATGCTGATTCAGACAGGGCTTTTATAGGATTTTGCCAATAGAAATAGTGGTTGTGTTCCTATTGACTTTATATCTTGCATCTGAATTGCACCGCCTGAGATCTGTCTGACAAGTATTTCTTTTGATAGTGTCTGTACTCCAATTGCAAGTCTTCAGCCCCCAACCAGTAACACACACTATGGTCCTCCGGAGCAGTTCGCCATCTCGCGTGCATCCGTCTAGCCAATTTGCGACAAGGTCTGCAGCAAGTTCCCCGATTCCTTGATAATTAAAATCCTGCATGTTATTGGTATCAATTACAGGTCAGTGATGCCTTTCAGCTTGCTTCGTTCTCTACACCTTTCCTCCTTGGGACTGCACTTCTTGATACCCGTGGCGTGCTCGGCCTTCGATAGCCGCAGGAAATTTAGCAGCCAACACTTTGATGACGACCAACTGATAATGAAGCTGGCCACGGACAAGAGCAACTCGCCTTCTTGTCCCACTACCATCGGTCTGCGGCCGCCCTTAGTTATCTTGTGCAACGCCAAGTGCCTAGTCTTATGGATGCAAGAGAAGAGAGGGAGAATAAGAGGGAGAAAAAAACTTGTCAATTGAAAGTCAGGGACCTAGCTAACTCATTGACAGAGTGGCGCAGGGTCCGGGTGAGAGAAGGTTCACGGAAAGCAATTGAATGTTGCTTGGTCTTTATTGAAGGTTTTCATAATTGCATCATATGCCATCATTGCATGTAAGAACACCCAAATAAAGAACGTGATGGTTGTGAATAACCTTAGGTAGATACACCCGGGGCACACGGGACCATTCTGAGTAGTATGTATCTGCAAGACGAATGAGTGTTTGCTACGTAGAAGAACATCCAAAACAGGTTCTTACTGTAGTATTTGCCTTTCGTGGCTCTCTGAAATCTCCCCATTCTGCGGAATAGGGCTCATGTTGCTGAAGCTAATGTTTCGCTCCTTTCCAAGTTGGTCGCACCCTGTTCACAACTATACTTTGAGTATTAACAAGCATAGTGTTGATAGTAAAGTACGCTCTCGTATAAGTTTGCAATATGCAAAATAAATCAAGGTAACAAGACGAAACCGGACATGCGTCTCTTTCATTTCCAGAAACGAGGCACACGCTGCCCTTGCAGATATAGATCATAAACTATGTCCCTGAAATCAATAATGGTACCGTACCTTTTAGACTGGGCTGTCAGAAGTTGAGGCCTGCCACACATGTTGGATTAGCCACAACCAACCATGAATAGATAAACATAAACAACAACAACAAAACAACACCACCCAAGTCCCAGATCTGCAGATTAAGTCGACCTCTGCCTATTGAAAGCGGAGCAGTAGCCCTCCCCTTGTTCGCATTTACTGAGGGGTTAGATGGAACAATTGACATGATTTGGCGAGATTTATGCCTCCGCCCTCCGCCCTCTCCGAAAGTCATGGGTATCGGAATGTTTTTCGGTTGACGAACTTTTCGATCAAGATCCGAAGAGGCGCTTGCGTCTGGTGGTGGGGCCAAAAAGGTTAGAGGCATCTTGGAGCATCTCTCGTCTCAAGGCGGGCACCATTCAGATGTTCCAGATGCGAATTTGCACTCACACCAAGTTCTCAAAAGCCACAGGCAGATCCTCTTCGTGTTGAGGCAATGACCCGCGGTGCAGAGAAACTTAGCTTGCACCCCTGCTCCTGACCCTTGCTTGTTTCGATAAGGCTGGCACCTGGTCACTGGATACTGGATATCTTTTGCCTGGTCTAAGCTCAACCCAGATCCTCGCGAACCGGTTTCCTTGTCCTTGAGCATTGGCGTCGGGCTGTTCCAGAAGCCGAAACCATCTCATTGTCGCTCTCGCAACTCATACCTGAAACGAGACTGTCGGGAAAGCGGAGGTTTCCTTTCCTTCCAGAGTTCTCTACATGCTGGGATATACCTTGATCCATGGTGTTTCTACTCCGTAATACATCTGACTGCAGATGCAGTTGAATGGACATGGAGAAGAAGAAACAGTCAGACAACTCAGTCATGCGAGCCATTCAATGGCCAATTTGCCACTGAGTTCGTTTTGAACAACCCACCTGCCTGCAGACTTACGAGCAACTTGAAGAATTCTTGAACCAGTCGATACAAGGCATCTTGTTGGAGCATCAAGTCCAATCTCCACCAACCATGCTCAAACGGCAGCTAGTCCTTTGGGCAAATGTACCTAGTGCTCACGATCAGAGCTGACGCAATGCACGAACTGCTTTTTCTGGCGATAGCCCTGAACTCAAAAGCCGCGGTTTGGTGAGGGACAAACAACTCTGAGTTCTCTTCGCGGGGGGTCCTATCTTGAGGCTCTCGAGGCTTGTGCAACTCCGACCTGGAATGCTGATCCTCCCCGCACAAAAAGGAAATGATTCCGAGTGATCATGATCGCCGTGGCTTTTGAGTCAATTGATGATTTATTCGCTCCTGCTATTGTCTCATATTGATTGACCTGGCCCTTGTTAAACACGAGCAAAGGAAGCACATGACAGACGAGGCGTCCAGCTGCCCACGTGCCTGGAACACTATTGCTGCAAGGAGCCAAGTTGACTTCGTCTTGCCGAGTCAACTTCATATTTGGCATTGAATCCTGGCAGGCGGAAGCTACACTTCTGAGACACAAATCAAGTTGCTGTCTTGCTTCGAAATGGTAAGTTGGTGCAGCCCTGAAGTCCTGATATGGCATTGAAAGTTCAGTTGGCAATATTAATACCAGGGTTTCCCATGCCTGCCATGATAGGTAGTTGAGAATCACTACGACAATCTTTCCAACAGGGACAATCATTGCTAACACACGTACGATATTGGCCTCTAAGATTCTAGACTCAGAGCTAACCTAATTCCCATCCGAGCCAAATTTGCCATGTTTCGACAACGCGCGATGGTCAAGCTATCGTCGCGCCAAGTGGAGGCATGTTAGAAATGACGTTGAATGGATCATCTCCTCGCAAGACGGCGCCGCCGAAAGTCCTAATAAAGGCTCAAGCGTCAACAAGTGCCGGAGCGCCGTTTATCCTTAGCGATATCCTTTGCGAGGTGGCGGATGATGACTGGACGCCAGGCACAGTTGGTGGTGGTTGTCAATCAAAAGGTAAGACAAAAAGACGTTACTGGTCTCACAGGGCCCCTAATGTTTATTGTTGTTATGAGTGGGGAATGCGAATGTCCTCAATAACAACCTCAATCACGGCTGTCAAAGGTGAATCAGTTGATTTCTTCAGCCAACATTCCATTTCTGTGGACATAATGGAGTCTGACAACTAACTCCGTTGCGTGACTCTGCATTAAGTATGTAGCTCGTGCCGTCATGCAGAAGCGTCTTGCATCGATCTCCCGTAATGCACATGGATATCACATCTGATCGCCAATGCAGTGTTGTGCAGAAACAGTGCAGACGCAAGCAAGATCAGGACTGGCTCGGTCAGCATAAACCACCTAGATCTAAACACAAGGGTTCATCTCAGGGTCAATTGGTCGAGTTGCAAAAGCGGGCAAAGACAAACACCATGAGATGAAGTTGACGCGTCGCGTCGAATCTACGGATACGCTACGCTTATTTAACAAAAATAAATACAGGGAGCTATTAAGAGCTTCCTGTGGTGTGATTGGTTACCCATCTTGGAGCTGAAAAACTGTAATTACTGAAACCGGCGTAGAGCCAGGATTCGTGGCAACTCGTTGTTGCTGAACTCGACGCCAGTGGTTTCAATAGTCAACAACCGACCTCAGAGGCACTGCATCGTCGCTGGGATAGCCCTGTAGGATAAATCAAGTTTTCATGTTTGCAGTGTCTTGTCGTTGTTGATAGGTTGGCTTATACTTTAGAGGTCAGATGAAAAACCAATTCGCCTGCGAACGCTCAACTCGTCTTACAGTACGTATTCAGTCTCTCTCTGCATAAACGCAACTTATCAGCGCTGATATTGGGTCACGGGTTTGCAAATCGCGCCATGCATGCATGCCCGTGGTTTAATTTGTCTGCGAACAGGTTATGTGATAAACCCGGGTTTCGACAATATCATCCTTGAATTAGAGGCCCCTTCACCGCCTGTTGGGCTTTGTTCGATAACCTGATCTTTCTAAATTTGGGATGAATCTAAACAATTTGACTTCTGTAGCCCATCGAGGCTTGTTCAGCTATGATGATCAACTTTACGACTGAGTCCAATGAGTCTTGAGACATATCATTCACTTGTATGGATGCCCCTGCTAGCAATTCAATACAGCCTCCCTCGGCGATATCCCTTCTTCTGGTGTCTGAATTCGGCTGGAGCTCCTGTCCGTGTCTTAGCTTCTTGCTATCTGCATAACCCGGGCTCCGACCAGCTATGGCTCCCGTTCCCATCTTCCAAGACACTTACACGAACCTGAAGCGACGATGTGGCCATAGGTTAAGTTGTTGCTACTTAGACTGCAGCCCAGACTATGAGTTGGTGAGAGGGGTTCATATGTTCAACATTCCGCAATACAAGTCATGAAGTTTTAATGTAACGTATACTTTGTCATTTCAGGCGCTTTATATGCCATTCAAGTTTTGATTGACACTCTAGGTTTGTTGACCCATTTGGAACGTGCTACCTAGACTCCGTATCGATGTCACACTTGATGTGATAGCCCGGGAGTGACAGCCTTGACAGGACACCAAATAGAATATTGGTTGAAGCATATTTATCATAGCTATTCCGAGATCCACCATCCATCATGAGTCAGTACGAAACAGACTAGAAGTTAGGAATGAATATACATTACTCTAGTGATTCATGATCAATCATGGCCAATACCTAGATATCAACTTCCTGCAAGGTGCTGACCTACCCTAGAGACACAGGTGTCGGCAATCGGGCCTCAGATCTCCGTGCCCCGATGGATCCAGCACCTACACCCACAATTTTCAACGACATCTCTGGCGGGGCATCCAAGGTAACGATACTATCAAACCATTCGGTCACAGCTGAACGTCTCTGTGTAACTCGTGGACCTTGCTGAAAGCGTTCGCTGAGCCGTGAAGAATCGGGAGGTCTCACTTCATCCACCTTTCTCTCAGCTACCCCGCCATCAAGGCTGCAAATCATCATGGAGGCTGATATCAGAGCTGTGCTGCCCAACATCGACCCTGTAGTCTCCCAGTACTCTGTGGGCTACCTCACTCATGCCTCGACCACTTACTCAGATAAGGAGGACCCCGCTGGCGAGTCACCGCTGATCGAGGCTGCTTCCGCCATCACCGAGCTGCTGCTGTCTGCATCAGGCCAGGTTAACCCCGAGCTCGAGGAGAAGATCAAGCAGCTTGTCGAGAAATGGGTCGACAAGTATACAGAGGCCAATGGAGGCCAGAGACGAGGACCTTCGACCGTCAGACGTCTTGACCAAACTATCCAGGTGAGCCAGCAGCGCAACATGTCGTCCACCTTGGCTGTGGCGACTGGTGGTGTTGATCTGGAGTCCGCGAACGCAAGAAAGGTCGAGTCCAAGGTCGATCGCAAGAAGCTCGAGAAAGCAGAGAGAAAAATTGCCGCCAAGCAGCAGAAGAAAACCTTCAAGACTGTAGAGTACGAGGCTTCCAAGCTGCTCGACCAGCCCGAATCGACACAGTCATACGAAGAATTCTACATGGCCGTCAACCCTCTGCTGTTGGGTTCCAGCTCTTCAAACAAGTCAAAGGATATCAAGTTGGACAACATCGATGTGTCTATCAGTGGAAACCGTATTCTTACAGATACAACGCTTACTCTTGCCTATGGCCATAGATATGGTCTTGTTGGTAACAACGGTGTTGGTAAATCTACGCTTCTTCGAGCTTTGTCTCGTCGTGAGGTTGCTATCCCGCTGCACATTTCAATTCTTCACGTCGAGCAGGAAGTCAGTATATCTATTACCCCAAAGGAAAACGTCGCTAACAAGATAGATTACTGGTGACGACACCCCAGCCCTCCAGGCGGTTCTGGATGCCGATGTTTGGCGCAAGGTTCTCCTGAAGGAGCAAGATGTAAGTATACCATTCTGATATATTGGGCATGTATTGACAATTACAGCAAATCACGGCACGCCTGGCAGAGTTGGAGCAACAGCGTTCTTCCCTGGCCGACACATCAACCGATGCGGCTAGAATCGATCGCGATAGGGAGGCCCAGGACACTAAGCTGGGAGATATCCAAGCCAAGTTGGCAGAGATGGAGTCAGACAAGGCTGAGTCACGAGCTGCTAGTATCCTCGCTGGTCTCGGTTTCTCAGCAGAGCGACAACAGCACGCCACCAAGACCTTCTCTGGTGGTTGGAGAATGCGTCTGGCCCTTGCCCGAGCCCTGTTCTGTGAGCCTGACCTGCTTCTTCTTGACGAACCGTCCAACATGTTGGACGTTCCTTCGATTACCTTCTTGTCTGAATACCTTCAAACATACCCCAGCACTGTCCTCGTCGTCTCCCACGACAGAGCATTCCTCAACGAGGTTGCCACCGATATCATCCACCAGCACTCCCAGCGTCTCGACTACTACCGTGGAGCCAACTTCGATACCTTCTACGCCACTCGCGAAGAGCGCAAGAAGGTTGCCAAGCGAGAGTACGATAACCAGATGGTCCAGCGAGCCCACTTGCAGGCCTTCATCGACAAGTTCCGCTACAATGCCGCCAAGTCTTCAGAAGCTCAGTCTCGTATCAAGAAGCTCGAGAAAATGCCCATCCTCGAACCCCCGGAGGCCGAGTACAGCGTCAAATTTAATTTCCCCGAAGTTGAGAAGCTATCACCCCCTATTGTACAGATGTCCGAGGTCACCTTCGGTTACAACAAGGACAACATCTTGCTACGCAACGTCGATCTGGATGTTCAGCTGGATTCTCGAATTGGTATCGTCGGACCCAACGGTGCTGGTAAGACAACCATTCTTAAGCTGCTCATTGGTAAGCTGGATCCTTCATCTGGTCTGATCTCGCAACACCCTCGTCTCCGACTCGGATTCTTCGCTCAACATCACGTCGACGCTCTCGACCTCAACGACAGTGCTGTTGGTTTCATGTCGAAGAACTACCCCGGACGAACAGATGAGGAGTACCGTCGCCGACTTGGTGCTTTCGGTATCACCGGCACAACTGGCCTGCAGAAGATGGAACTGCTATCTGGAGGCCAGAAGTCTCGTGTCGCTTTTGCGTGCCTAGCCCTTACAAACCCCCACATCCTGGTTCTTGACGAACCTTCTAACCATCTTGATATCGAAGCCATGGACGCTTTGGCCGAGGCGCTCAATGAATTCCAAGGTGGTGTGCTGATGGTGTCTCACGACGTCACAATGTTGCAGACGGTGTGTAAGTCATTATGGGTTTGTGATGGAGGCACTGTTGAGAAGTTTCCTGGCGATGTCCAGGCGTACAAGAAGAGGATTGCCGCGCAAGCTAATGCTGCCGGTGTTGTTAAGCAGCACTAAGTACATATCCAAATTGATAACACTGAGCATACGGTTTATAACACATTGAGTCTATTACTCAGAGATTGTATAATTTGTATAATTTCTGTGATTTGAGTCTCATTTCGTAGACACCCGCCTATTCGTTGTTTTATATGGTGATAGTTCCTCTCACAAACCTAACAATCAAGATTTGGTCCATATTGTCCGACCCTAATATTACTGAAGAGTACCACCTTGAGTTCGACCATGATATAGATTCTTGAAACTACGCAAAACTTTCAGTTTGCTCTACATCATCCAGGATTGCATCTAGGCATTGATTTGGCAATATATCTCCGGAATGTTGTTGTTTCTCTTCTAGTCCTGGGGACCGTTCTCGTCACAATTTGATTATGTTGACTTGTACTGCTACTAAGTAGATAGCGTGGTTATGTAAATGATCGCAGCTTGATAGGCTTTTGAGTCCAGATTAATGCTAGTATGCACCAAGAAACGCTTTAATATGAACTTTGTACTGATGTAAAGAACCAGGTCAACGGAGAACATGCAAATCCATAGGAATACCAACATTCAGATATGTCTTCCCTTATGACCTGATTTCTGGCATACCTTGACATATAACATAAAAGGTAGAAAAATCAACTTGTATTTTCTTCCACCGCATGATCGCCTCATGTTCTATGCTGATCGTCAAAGACCGTATGTTCATCTCGGATGGCCAAATCGTTAATTTATCAGTGGGGCAATTTTGCTGGCGCCCCGCTCGTCAGTTGGTGATGCTTCACATACCAGGCTACCTACGTGGCTGGCCTCAACGGTCTCATCAACGGCTGTTGATTTAGTATGTATAACTTCATACCTACCTACCTATACACATGAACTATGTTAATGCATCTTAAGGTTGGTGGTCTCTTAATGTGTACTGCAAGAGTCAGTGAATTATCCATTTCGCAACTTGGATACCTTATCTGGAGATAAAACAGGCGGGCTGCTATTTCCTCCCGCGTCTTGAGCTTCTGGATGGCATGCACGGGCAGGTTCATTGGCGTACCTGCCACTGCGGGGACCCTTCAGGCGGCGCCTTGTCATTCTGGTCGCGTGCACGGACCAAGAAGTAAACAAGCGGGAGTTCTTACTGGTCCAATCGCCTGGAAAGAACCGCCCTGCCCCTTGTTTACCCCCTGCTGGGCCCTGGAGCCGTGGCGGTGAACAATTTCACCCTCCAGCTCTAAACAAAAATCAACATTGCCCTTTGGTCCTCCTTCCAACCCAACCCACTCTCATCCTCCTCCGCCAAAGCTAAGTCTACTTCAGCTCTTCGACAACTTTGACCCATTTCTCTTCTCCTTCTTAATCCTCTATATTCCATTCATCCACATCCATCAACATGCGTGAGATTGTGAGTACCGCCTGTCAAGCTGCGTGCTGTGCTGTTGCGCGCGTTGAGTTTACCTTGATCGTGCCCCTGATTCTACCCCGCTGGGCGGTGGGAGCTCAACAACAATGCACGATAGCTCGCAGCTTGTCCAAACCTTCTGCTGAAACAATAGGCTAACCATATCTTTTCTTTACAATAGGTTCACCTCCAGACCGGTCAGTGCGTAAGTACTCGTCACTTCCTCGATATCGTATGCGGTGATGCTCACAATGTTTATTAGGGTAACCAAATCGGTGCTGCTTTCTGGCAGACCATCTCCGGCGAGCACGGCCTCGACAGCAATGGTGTTTACAACGGTACCTCCGAGCTCCAGCTCGAGCGTATGAGTGTCTACTTCAACGAAGTATGTTTCACCAGCCCATTTCTATGAATCCCGTGCTCACACACTTAGGCCTCTGGTAACAAGTATGTTCCCCGTGCCGTCCTCGTCGATCTCGAGCCTGGTACCATGGACGCCGTCCGTGCCGGTCCTTTCGGTCAGCTCTTCCGCCCCGACAACTTTGTTTTCGGTCAGTCTGGTGCCGGAAACAACTGGGCCAAGGGTCACTACACTGAGGGTGCCGAACTCGTCGACCAGGTTCTCGATGTCGTCCGCCGTGAGGCCGAGGGCTGCGACTGCCTCCAGGGCTTCCAGATCACCCACTCTCTCGGTGGTGGTACCGGTGCCGGTATGGGTACTCTGCTCATCTCCAAGATCCGCGAGGAATTCCCCGACCGAATGATGGCCACCTTCTCCGTCGTTCCTTCTCCCAAGGTTTCAGATACCGTCGTTGAGCCTTACAACGCCACCCTCTCCGTCCACCAGTTGGTCGAGAACTCCGACGAGACCTTCTGTATCGATAACGAGGCTCTTTACGATATCTGCATGCGCACCCTGAAGCTGTCCAACCCCTCATACGGCGACCTCAACTACCTCGTTTCCGCTGTTATGTCTGGTGTCACCACCTGTCTCCGTTTCCCCGGTCAGCTGAACTCTGACCTCCGAAAGCTCGCCGTGAACATGGTGCCTTTCCCTCGTCTGCACTTCTTCATGGTCGGCTTCGCTCCTCTGACCAGCCGTGGTGCTCACTCTTTCCGCGCTGTCAGCGTTCCTGAGTTGACCCAGCAGATGTTCGACCCTAAGAACATGATGGCAGCCTCAGACTTCCGCAACGGTCGCTACCTGACCTGCTCGGCCATTTTGTGAGTTGATTCGATATTACTATATGAGATTTATTGCTAACCTTTTACAGCCGGGGCCGTGTCGCTATGAAGGAGGTCGAGGACCAGATGCGCAACGTTCAGAGCAAGAACTCCTCTTACTTCGTTGAGTGGATTCCCAACAACATCCAGACTGCTCTCTGTGCTATTCCTCCCCGAGGACTTACGATGTCCTCTACCTTCATCGGAAACTCTACCTCTATCCAGGAGCTCTTCAAGCGTGTTGGCGAGCAGTTCACTGCTATGTTCCGACGCAAGGCTTTCTTGCATTGGTACACTGGTGAGGGTATGGACGAGATGGAGTTCACTGAGGCTGAGTCTAACATGAACGATCTCGTCTCCGAATACCAGCAGTACCAGGATGCTGGTATTGATGAGGAGGAGGAGGAGTACGAGGAGGAGCTCCCCCAGGACGAGGAGTAAAGTACTTTACTGTGCTGAACTGACTGGTCGCTATGTTATGTTTGTCGTATAGCCAGTCTTCCACTTCTTTTCGGGTGTAGTTGTTGTAATTCTGGGGTTAAAGATATCCTCAAAAGTGGCAGTACATGATAGTTGTACGAGCCGAATAAATTCCCAAGAGTACTATTGTACCAATTCAATTCTTAACTATAGTGAACCCAGAGCTATTTAGAATGCAAACTGTTCACTGCCTAACTTTGTCCAGCGTTGGAAATGCGTTTGTGCCATGAAGTTAAATATCGGTGATCGGACCACCCCTCTACCGATAGGACCCTGGTAAGGTATTGGAATGAACACGTGATATCATGACTAAGCGCCGAAAAGTTGAGCTCCATCGGCTTGTCAACCTCGTTCAGCCAGCCTGGACAAAGGCACGCCCACGACAGCCATATCGACACCAATGGCTGCCATGTTTACTCCCAGCCGGGGGAAGGCAATTGGACGAGCCATTACGGCCTCGTCGTCTGGCCCTGTCACCCTTCCAGGGTTCCTGGTGCCAGCATGGCAGGCGACAACTCCCAAAGTGGCAGCGCCTCGAGCCACCGCCCTCTTCTCGACGACCTCGAAACGACCCTCCAAGCTGGGACGAACCCCCTTATCGATCCCCCCAGGTGTAGAACTGTCTGTTGGCGAGCCGATTGCGCGGAAGGACTTGACGTCGTACAAGAAGGTGTATAAGAAGACCATCACTGTTAAGGGACCTTTGGGTGCGTTGGAACGGCTCTTTTGGACGGAGGGGAACAATTGCTGACTGGATGTTAGGAGCGCTTGATCTCGAGGTTCCTGAATATGTGCAGCTGACACAAGATCCCGAGGCCAAGATGGTGTCGCTGAACGTCCAGGACACCGACGCCAAGGACCAAAAAGCAATGTGGGGTACGTTTACCAGCTATAATCGCTCTTGAAGGCATTGGGACTGACAATTGGATAGGAACAACATGGTCGTACTTGAAGAACTACATTATGGGTGTCTCAGAAGGCCACACAGCCATCCTCCGTCTTGTTGGTGTCGGTTACCGTGCGAGCGTCGAAGAGCGCGGGGCTAAGGAGGAATTCCCCGGCCAGCGTTTCCTGTGTCTCAAGCTGGGTTTTACGCATCCCGTCGAGGAGGGTATCCCTCGCGGCGTCACCGTTACGACTCCCGCACCCACACGTATCCTGATTGAGGGCATCGACCGCGAGACTATCATGTCGTTTGCTGGACGAGTTCGCATGTGGCGTCCTCCGGAGCCTTACAAGGGCAAGGGCGTGTTTATTAACGACCAGACGATCAAGCTGAAGCAGAAGAAGATCAAATAGAGAGATGGTATTTTGGAAATTTATATTGGCCAGCTTGGAGGCCTATTGGACGCAGCTGGCGTGTGTATTCTAGTATCATATACAGAACTGTGTACTATCTGGCAAGGCATATACAAAACTACTTTTTCCGCTTTTGCATTTCTCGCTTTCATTCAAATCGTATAAACCCTCTTTTTCATATATCCTCTTTATGACTGCTTGGCGCTCAGAACCTCCTGGACAGCCTCGAGAACCTTGCCGTGAACAGCAGCAGGGGCAGCAATAACGCCCTTGTTGTTGGCCAGAGTGCGCCCGACGCTGAAGTCGAGACGCTTTCCGTGAATGTCAGTTACTTGGCCACCGGCCTCGCGAACAATAAGGTCACCAGCAGCATGGTCCCAAATCTTCTCCTGGTATGTCGCCTTGACGGGGAGACGGAGGTAGATGTCACCAGCACCGCGGGCAATGGAGCCGTATTTGGCCTGGCTGTCCATGCGGACACTGTCCTGGGTAATGCCAAGCTTCTTGGAGATCAGAGCCTGGTCATCGTGTGCTGAGTGGCCAGCCTCAACACTCTCGCAGAAGGTAGCCTTGGCGAGGTCGTCGATACTTCGCATGGAAATGGACTTCTCAGCGGCGAGAGCACCGGCAGTCAGAGGACGGCTGTTGGCGCCGTGACCCTGCACAGCGGAGAATACGACACCACGGCCCTCATCGGTGGCATTGGCGCCAATGTCGGAAGTTAGACGAGCCGAGTCGTCAACGGGAAGGTTAGGGCAGCCGAGGACACCGACCTTAACATCGCCGTCGACCATAAGACCAAGACAGACAGCGTATTGTCCGCCACGGAGGAAGCCCTTTGTGCCGTCAATGGGATCAATGGCCCAGATACGACCGCTTGAACCACCCTGGCTGCCACCTCTGTCGATCAACTCCAGCATATCGTCAACATCCTTAATGGGACCTCCGAGTTGCTTCTCAGCATCCTCGTCGTCGAGCTTTGTAGAGTTGACAAGGTCCCAGATAGTCTGCTTCAGGTTCGTATCATCACGGAGCTGCGCAGCCTCCTCTTCGGCGACGATAGCGTCATCGGGGAAGTTGTGGCGGAGGGCGGCAATGATGAGGGCCTGAGCGCCAAAGTCGCCAATAGTAACAGGGCTCTTGTCGTTCTTGTCGACCGTGCCCTTTGCCTTCTCGTGGAAGACGCGCTTAGTGAGGATCGTAGCGCGCTGGACGGCTAGTTGAGCGATCTGGAGCTCTGAGGCGTACGATGGAGAAGCCATGGTTGTGAGCGGTCGTTGGAGGAGGAGAAGGTGGGAAGAGAGTTGACGGAGACGGGGGATGAAGGAGGGCGAGAGAAGGATAGCCAGGATGATAGTGATTAAGAAGAGGAGGAGATATCTTGGAGAGAAGAACTTTTGAGTGGCAATGGACATTCAAGGCGAGCTACTAAGTAAGTAACGTGGGATGGCGTAATCGTTTGATGATGGCGCTGGAGTAGACAGAGAGACACTGGTTGGTCTCTTTCGGGTCGTCGGGCGGGTCGTCGGGCTTAAGGTGAGAGTAATTGGGTCTAATTGAGTGGGATGTGGATTGATTGATTGATTTGAGAGAGAAGGAGTAAAGAAAAGAAGTGGTCTATGTATGAAATGTAAGCTTGCGACGAGAGTAGCTGTTTCAAGTGGAATAGCTACATAACTGAGGCACTATAGGAAGAAGGAATACGCTGTGAATAATACTCTGTATTTTGATAAAATATCTATAGAAATGAAACTAGGTACTATATATATACAGTCTATCATATTGGTAATATCTGATCTGTATCATACCTCAATACCTTAATTACCTATATATGTCAGAGATACTCAACCCCGCCATCAGACTCCGATGTCGATGTTGATGAGGGGCATTTTCTCTCCCATCCGCTAACGTTAATATTTTCTTCCCCTGCTCACAGCGGAACCACCCGATTGGCCCGACATTTCAAGCATCAATTATCCAAGAATTGAATTCATTCTCTCTCAATCTCACATTTTACTGCCATTCTCTAACCGACAACGAACATAAAAATGTCATCCTCTCCCGCCTCTCTACGCTCTCTCTACCGCTCCCTACTCCGCGAGCTCCCCCCTCGACCTATCCTCGCCTCCCCACGCTCTGCTATACACTCTCGTCTTCGAGACTCTTTCGCCTCTAGCTCCCAGGCTGCGACGTCGCAAGACGCCCGCGCCCATGCTGCTGCTCAGGCCATTGCCTATCTCCGATCTCAGCGCATGTACGCCACGTTGCTTGAGCGATACAACCCAGGAATGGGCATGGACGAGGAGGAACGTGTTCGCTTGACTGCTAGGAGGGTTGGCATGGATTTGCCGGTTGAATACAAGTAAAAAAAGAACACGAAAACGAACCGGAAACGAGAAATGAAAGGAAAAAAGAGCTGGAAAGAGATTCAAGGCCAGACTTGGTCAACAAGACCTGAATCATGATCAATTGACACCCACGGAATGCAACGGAACACCTATCATCAACCAATTTCAAGAATCTACGGATGCAGGAATAGGACAGAAGGCGCAGGACTCCAAGAAGAAGGCGGTGGAGGTACAGGGGGAAGAACAGCCAGCTCACCCACCAGATGTACGAATAAGTGTATGGAACAGAACAGACGCAATACCCAGGCATCGCTCGATTATAAAGAACCAACAATTCATTATCATATCTCATTTAACAGGACATCTTTGGTCCAAGATCAACAAATTATATACAGAATAATATCGTTTCCAATGATCAAGCCCGTTTGGCTCAGGGGTATCAACGTCTACTCACTTCACTTCCGCTTCTAAACACTGCCCACGCCTCTATCTTCAAGTGCCTCATCCCAGCCGCCCATCTGCAACAGCCACTCTCCTAATCGCTCTTTGACGAGCGTGATATTCTCACCCAGTGCGCTCTTCCATTGGTCTTGAACGAGACGGACCTTCTCCTTCAGATCCTCAGTAAGTCGCCGTTCCTCTGACTGTCGCATTTGCAGTGCCCGCGTATTACTATCGGCTTTGGGAATTGCGTTTCCGTTCTCATCTTGGGTCTGCGTCTCGAGTACTTTGCCCTTTGCGTGCACCACTGCTTCTTTGACCTCGTGAAGCAGACACAGCAGGTTGGTATGCGACTCGATAAACTGGTATGTGCTCTTCTCGGCGTGAAGCAACAGGCTGAAGAGGTATTGCATCGGATGCTCGACGTACGATGGGTTTTCCTCAATTTCAGATGCTGGAATCTGAATGTTGAACCCGTCTAGATCAAGAGGAATATTGTCGAGTAGCTCGCAAAGCGGAGGCGCAATATCCCAAAACGCCGACAGCTGCAGTGCAACACCATGATCCACAGCCTTTTCAACCACTCCTCGGAAGTCTCGGGTCCGTTCCAGAACCTCGTGAGCGAACGCATATTCTCGTTTGGCCGAATCCTCAGCGAAGAAGGCTTCAGCTGACTTGAGCTTCTCGGTATTCCCGGAAAGTCGGTAAGGTGTCAATACAACCTCGCAGTATCGACCGTTGCGATCAGAAAGGAGATCGTAGATGGCCCGGTAGAGAGCCTCTCGCGCCTCGAAAACCCATTTGAGCAGTGTCAACTTTTCCAAGAGTTCTGGTCTATCATCGCCTTCCTCCTGCGGCATATCGGCATCAATCTGCCCGTTGTCGAATAGATGCCGGGCTAGGTCGTCAAACAGCTCTGTGGCGCCTGTAATACGGCCTGTCAACAGTTCGTTGAGAGGCAGCACCACTTGATTCTGGAACAGTTCGTATTCTGTCTTCTCAAGTTCTTTCTTCTTTGTTATTTCGCTAGCTTTTGCATCGGCATCGATTGCTCCTGCGTCTGCATAACTCAAGCTGCCCGAGTTGATCTCATTCTGCAGGTTTGTACGTAATGCTTGACGGCGCTCAGACGCCGCCTTGGAAAATTGCTCTCGACGTTTGGTGCTCTCCACAGAAAACCGCTCCTTGGTCTTGACTAATTCATCAAGCTGACTCAGAGCTCGCACAGCTGTTCTGATGGATGTTAACTCTGGATGTTTGTTATTGACAGCAGGATGGTGCCTCGGGTAAGGAGGTGGCATCGTGACGAGGCGAGAAATATCCAGGTGGTCACGATTGATCGTCGAACAGGGACTCGAGCCCATGTTTGAGGTGGCGGCGAAGCCAAATTGCTGAGGTGTCAGGTTGGGCTCTGACTGGTCGTGCCAGCCTGTCTTTTCAGGAGGATACTCTGATGAAGGGCCGTGTTCCTCGTGCACCACAGGAGGACGGTCCTCTTCAACCCACTGCGTCTTGGTCACGCCCATATACTTCGACTCTCTCTTGGATCTTCCGAGATGGGAAGCTTCGCCTTGTGAGTCAGATTCCCACCAACGACTTGGAGGGCGGCCTCTGGAGCTGCCATTCTCATAATTTTCACTAACGCTCATGCTCAGAATTGGCGACAACGAGGGCATATAGTTGCTGGACCAGTTCACATTGGGAGGGTTGTTCCCGCTGGGTGATGTTGGAACATTGGCTGTTTTGGAAGTAGGCTGAGGACTCTCCCCAAGGTTGGAGCTTGTAGAACCTCGACGGGAATGTTCTGGTTCAGATAGTCCAGGAGTCCACTGATCTTGTGACGAAGCCGACTCTCGCCTCTGGGAAACCATTGGCCGGAATAGGTCGCGGGTGAGGTCAAATATCTCAGAACCCATGGCCCCAATAGCGACCGAATATCGTTCTCGCCTGATCCTCGACTCATTAACAACAAAGTCGGCAAATAAACGCACCCTATCTGCGTCGGTAGTGGCTCTCGATTCCTTGAGTGCAAAGTCGCGAAATCGATCGATAGTTCCGTCTTCAAACTGATCGGCGGTCTGGGTTGTGACCAGGTGCTTCGATACTACAAGGCCAGCCGAGGGGGGACGAGAGGACTCCCGAAACCTCGAGACAGACGCAACAGACCCAGATCGAGGAGGCGGAGTAGGGAGCGCTTTGGGGGCTACTACCTTTGAACTGCTGCCGTACTGCGGCTGCTTAGAAGCGTTAGGGGAAAAAGGTGGTGTTGCCGCTTCTTGAGGCAACTTTCCTGATGCTGGAGCTCTGGGAGTCGAGTTTCGAGAATCTTGCGATGCAAGTGCACCGCTAAGAGGGGTCGATTTGCCGACCGATGTTCGCGACAGATCAGTCGAGTTTGGCACCATGATGTCTGCCATAGAATCGGGTCGGGTTCGTTCATCTATCGAGCCACGGACGCTATGCCGGGTTCGACTTTCAGTTCTCCGCTGCAAAATTGTTTTATCATGTCTCACTGCCTTTTGCCGGTTGAGACCTCCGATGCTGGATGAAGAACCAAGAGCAGGCTCAATGTTTTGGTTAGAGTTCCGCGAAGTATCAATTGTTAAGCCTGGTGATTGCGCTCGGCTTGATGGTCCTGCTTGGCTCTCGTTCTCATTCCAGTCCGCAGGAGTTGGGGGAACGGGCCCAAGATTTATTACACCGGTCGGCGGTCGGCGTCTTTTTGTGGGCGGAGATATGATGGGAACTGTATTCCTGTCCATGGACTGCACGCTTTGCGATCTGCCTGACGCAGGTGGAGGCCCAGGAGGTGGCGGAGGGAGAGGCATGCCTGGTTCCCATCTGGTTTGAGAGGCTGACCGTGAGCGAGCAGATGTGGGTGTTTCCACGGCTCCTGCAGAAACGGCTCTTCGGGCTGCCGGGGGCCCATGAGACATAACGCCAGCCATTCCATGTTCTGGAGCAGGATGATGAAAAGAAGTTTGCACTATCATGCTTTGCCGATGGCTTTGAGGAGGAGGCGGTTGAGGAGGAGGAGTACTCGAGGTGTCTGTATCTCTCCGGCGAGCTAATGATGGGAGAAACCGGCGGTCGCGTGAACTGTTGCGCCCATTAATGCCTGGGGGAGGAGGAAAAGATGCATTGGCCGGTTCAGGCGAAGGTCGATGCACCACCATTGTGCTCAGTCGAGGCGGCGGAGTCGGAGTACCAGCTGGTGTAGAGTCAAAGACAGTACTCATGGGACGTTGCTGTTGACCTCTAGGCGGACTATATGGCGGAGGAGGCATCGTCGACACTGGATCATGTTAGAATGCTCACGGTAGCATAGCGTGTTATTCTTGTTAGTCACTTGCCTTGAACCTCGCCTGCGTATTGAACGGCGCGCTCGGCGACGGCAGCCTGTGTGGGAGCCCATTCTTGGGGATTGTATGGCTGTATACTACTGCCAGGTGTTTGGACAGCAGATTGAAAATGGCTGGAGCTCATGGACACGGCAGATATGGGCGTATGTAGAGGGTTGTTGTAGGCGCCTACAGAAGATGTCGTGAGAGGAAGAAGGCCCTGACGGAGTCGCGCCGTTTCGTGAGAAGTCATGATGAAAGATCAGAAGAGCCAAGCAGCTATGAATCTACCCGTCTGCTCGAGCGCCAGGTCCAGGGTCCCTGTGACAAGCCACAACACCAAAGGGAAGGGAACTACCGACTTAGAAACAGCTGGTTATCGTGTCAGGGCTGTCTTTGGTCGGTTGGTTCTGGTACGTGGGGTGCTAGGGATTGGATGGATCCGCGGGGTGGGCGGCGCGTGCGAGCAACAGCAGCAGCAGAGTGAGTCGATGCTCAGGTGAGGGTCAAGGCAGTCGAAACTATTTCGAGACGACAAGGAATAGGATGCTGATTATGCTTTGATCTGACCCAACTGGGTAGAGCCGTCTGGATGAGCGCGTGTACTTTGTAGACCAGACAGGTATAACAAGTGAGGCTCTGCGTGTAAAAGACGGTGTAAGTTGTTGGTGTCGGTCAATTGACAAGCAAATAATGAATATCTCTCATCAAGCCATTCACCGTAGCTGCGACGAGGACGAATAGTACGTCCTCTAATGCGCAACCAACAAAATAAGAAACAGAAATGTGATTGAGGATCGGATGTGAAAAGGTGAGAAGAGAGAAAGTGGTTGGGAGAGGGGCTCTGTAAAGGGAAATAGATGTACAGGTCACAGTAGGTACATACAGTAGCAGTTACAGCGAGAGATAGACCCCTGCGTAAGGTACCCTCGAGGTAAAGGTTGAAATCACGACAGGTCAACTTTGGCGGCGTTAGCGGTAATAAAGTACTAACCCGGCTTAAGGAAAGACATGAGATATAAACTCGAAACTGTTTTTTGTTTTCTGTTTATTGCCGGAGAGCCAAGCCCGGCCTACAGTATGTACCTGCTTGACTTGCTGGGATCGAGCAAGAATCGGCACAAAGAAAATGGAGTGGCATGGCATGGCATGATGATGGACGCTATCAGAGTGTGGGACAAAGAGAGAGCGAGAACGACATGGGAACTTTGTTGATGGCCAATTGGCAATAGGAAAAGACGCGAGGATCTACAGGCATGGCTTCCACTATCAAGCACTACTGAGTACCTTAGGCATTGGGGATTCTTACTAGGGATGATAGAGCATTTTCGACCGCTTCTTGTAGAGCAACCCAGCTGACAAAAGTTGAAAGATGGCGTTCTTTATACCCTAGTTTGGCATCCCTAGATCCTAGAGGATGGACGCTAATGGAGTTGAGGTTGCTTGTCTTGTCTGGTTTGTATCCGTATTGCCGTATTTCTCTGGGCCACTGTAAGCAGACCTGTCTAGTCATGCTGCTTGTCTGTCACCATACAAAGACATTGAATATGCCACATGGAAGCTGAAGGCTTGCTTGGTGATCTTCTTCTTCCCAATTCCGACCCCACTGACTGGAAAGGTTGGCTAGTTGGGTTAGACTTGCAGACATGCTAAGTTTGGAGCGGTCCATGGTAGTTCTATTCTTAGAGCCATCCTGCAGTTTCTATTGGTTGACAGGGATTGACTATGCGGGTTGGGTGTGGATGCCGGCGCTTAATGGACGTCCCTCGCTGCCTGTCACATTTCTTAACTCTCTGAAACTGTCGAGACCCATGATCGAAAAGACGTTTGCATGGCTGGATCGAACAGCTGCATGAGATCCATGTGCAGGGGGGGATCTGTTCTGTGGGCTGATGTTGACTTTTGATCGCTAAACTGAATACTCCTTGCAGTCTGTAGAACACCATTGAAAGTCCAGGAGCAAGTTATCCGAAGAGAACTGAACAAGAGCGCAAAAGACGGTCAGCGAATAAAGTTTCAACTGCCTGGACATTTAGACGACAAATGCATACCCGTTTCAGATTAACAGCTTCATCCATTCAAGACGGAGTGAAGTTGGTGATCATCTATTGATAGATCTGTGTTATCGACCCCAACCGATCCGGTTGACTAACCCGTCTACTATTCTTCCAAGTTCATCTTGTGGGCTCTACTTCCTAGGTAAATATATTAAGGAACACCTGGGAGTTAATACAGACTTAGAGAAGACTTAACGTTAGATAACTCTTATCATTACTTAGCGCTCCAAGCCTTATGCCGTCTAAAGATACTAACCTGGCATCTCGGGTGGATAAGTGCCACTCAAGAGACTCAACCTCAGGCCAAGATATCTCATCACAGATGTGACAAACCCTTGTCTGAACGAGCGCCAAGCGTGTTGATGTGATGTGACGGATATTTATAGTCCATCAATACCTGTCGAGATCGGCTTTCTTCCGGTTGCCGACCGGTTTGCGCAGACAACTTTGAGAAATCTGTCGTCTCGCAGCCTCGACTTTGAAAGTTCAGATTTGATCAAGATGGAACTTGCTGATCTTTACATTATCCTTCACTCCATTCAAGCTGTTGATCCTCTGCCCTGGCGGTAACAGCCCAGTAACAATTAGCAACAGCCTGGCTCTCCAAGTCAATCCAAAGACTGTTCGACACCAACGCTTCGCGTTACTGTTGATGAAGAGGCTATTCACAACGAAGACACTCATGAGTGGAGCAACCCACTCCTCATGGCCAACCTTCCTCGGCTGGCAGATTAGAGACGGCGCAATTGCCTCTTTTTCATTGATCACGAAACTGTTGTCATATTCTTTATTCACACCTTGGGAAAAACAATTTTGCCGAGGCTGAAGAGCAAGAATGGTTTTTGTTATGAAAATTGACGA
Organism: Fusarium sp. NRRL 53497; assembly: GCA_013184445.1. Taxonomy (NCBI): domain Eukaryota; kingdom Fungi; phylum Ascomycota; class Sordariomycetes; order Hypocreales; family Nectriaceae; genus Fusarium; species Fusarium sp. NRRL 53497. Next base: position 29,965 of record JABCJZ010000059.1, on the reverse strand, counting down.
GGCTGGGTCTCCCTCTGAAATGAGTCCCACTTGGAGCTTGCTAAAAGGTAAAAGGTGGGGGCACAAGGCTCGAGTAAAATTCTAGAGGATTCTTCTCCAACGAACTCTCTCCTCTCTTTAACTCTTCATATTCTGCTCTTTTTTCTTCTTCTCTCTGTCTTCTGTCTTTGCTATTTATTGACGTTTCACGCACAACTCGCTCTCTTTCCTTTCTACATCATCTCTATACCCTCTTCATTAAACCGTAAGTACCTACGACACAATTTCTCACCCACCCATTGTCGCATCTTCATGATGAAATATCCAGCTGGCACCAGTCATAGAGTGACTTGTACTCCCTTCATTGATGACCAACACGCTGTGGTCTTAGACCATATCTGATTCCAATTGCGACTCTTCTCTTGCATATTCACCTCGATCAAATTCTGTTCGAACCAAAGCTAACAGCTTCAAAGTCTTCTAGTAACTCCCCTTCGACCGACTTCACAATGGTTCTGCACAACCCCAACAACTGGCACTGGGTCAACAAGGACGTCTCAGGATGGGCCAGGTCCTACCTTGACGAGAGCCTCCTAAAGGTCCAGGCTGAGGAGGACGAGGTCAAGGCAAAGATTGATAAGATCCAGAGCATGGATGGTGATGTCGATGTCAGCCAGCGCAAGGGCAAGGTGATTACCATCTTCGATGTCAAGCTGGTCCTCCAATATTCTGGTAAGGAAATGCGGTGACTTGGACTGCAGACACGGCAACTAAACTAACCTTTCAGGATCTGCTCCCGGTGAGGATGATGTTTCTGGCACCATTACCGTGCCTGAGATCGCTCACGACACGGAAGAAGACGAGTACGTGGTACGTAAAACCTCCCCTGCTCTTTCGCCTTCCGTGTTGCCGTAGAATAAACCCAGCTAAGATCCCTCGTAGTTTGACGTAGACATCTTTGCCGAGTCCAAGGAGAAGCAGCCCGTGAAGGACCTTGTCCGATCAAAGATTGTGCCCCAGCTGCGCCAGGAGTTCCAGAAGCTTGCCGGTGCCCTCATCACCGAGCATGGCAAGGATATCCAGCATGCCCCAGGCTCCAACCCCTCGAGCGGCTTCTCGACCCCTAAGGTCCACCCTCAGAGCTCTACCCCTAAGCCCGCTGCCACCTCGAGCAGCCAGTCCAAGACTGGCGGTGTCGTAAACACCACTACCGTGACTGATAACGAAGAGTTCCGAACCACTGCCGAAGAGCTGTACCAGACTTTCGTCGACCCTCAACGAATTGCTGCCTTCACACGATCTCCTCCCAAGGTCTTTGATGGTGCCAAGGTTGGTGGCAAGTTCGAGCTGTTTGGCGGAAACGTGTCTGGCGAGTACCTCGAGCTCGAGGAGTCCAAGAAGATCACCCAGAGCTGGCGACTAAACCAGTGGCCTGCCGGTCACTTCTCCAAGCTGCACATTGAGTTTGACCAAAACGACGTTGATCACGTTACTGTTATGCGAGTCAAGTGGGAGGGCGTTCCCATCGGCCAGGAAGACGTTACCAAGCGCAACTGGCTCGAGTACTACGTCAAGAGCATCAAGCAGACTTTCGGGTAAGTCATGTCCACTGCTTCTTCGGTTGTTGTTACTGACTTTGAGCGTTTCCAGCTTCGGCACCATTTTGTAAACGAGATACGAAGAATAGGAGTCGTTGGAGTTGGGTCGGAACCGGGGGAAATACAGGATCTATGCGCTCTCTAGATGAGGGTAGTGACGGGGGTTACATAGTCGCTGCCGTGGTGGAGGAGGGCTAAGGTCGTCTTGGGTGGTCTGCACAAGACCTAGAAGCGTGTGGTTACGATATCATGAGAGACGTAAAGTAAAGTAAAATGAAATAATGCACCAATGGATACAGCCGTATGTCTACGCTGTCTGAACCATATCTAGGTTTGCCTTGTTCCTATATCGTCCACATGTATTGCCTTACCGTGCACCTCATCTTGTTCCCTGTCTTGTCCATTATCTTTCGCTCCCCCTGAGTCACTATGGTGTCCTTCAGATGACATACAGGGCTTCAGCATGGCATCCGCTTCCCCTCCTTTTCGTACAGAAAGCCGCAGTCTGCCCATATCAGACTCAGCCACTATGTATCCAGAAGTCAACCCTGTCACCTTATCGGAGAGAACCATCGCCTCGGTCCTCGCTAAGTACACATGTTGTCCCATCCATGAGGTCAAGGCTTGAGGACCGAGCCATATACGGTATATTCCAACCATGATGGCGAAACAGCCGAGGATGATAAATATGACGGCAGCACTGAAATGACATCCTGTATTCTTCTCAGCTCTCCACCCAACGTAGAAAGGATACTTCATGTCATTATATGCCGGCATGAGCACGGATGGCTGTTCTTCTCCAAACGGCAAATCGTCTGCCTCTAATTTTGGTATCCTCAATTCCTTCGAGGTGGACGCCATGACTGCTCTGACAATTGCACTGACGCCACTAAGAAGTGAAGCATCTGGGGTCTTGATTAAAGCCTCCAACCAGACGCTGTATTCTGGTATTTTAGTTGAGATGTTAAGGCGTTCCTCTACAGTACCGTTACCGGTCCATAGTGTTGCGGCCAAGATAGTGTTCTTGAAAGTGTCGTTGCTACGAGCCCGGACTTCAAGATTGTTCCGGCCGACTCCTTTTAGGACTTTGCAGTCTTGGTCATAGTCGCTTCTCATGGCTGAGACTGTTGCAAGGTTCATGCTGTATGTATATCGTTGCGCCACAGGTTCTCTCCAGGTATCTGAGGAATGGTTTCGTGCCCTCCCCCATTGTATCTCAAGCTCTCCAACGTCAACGACTCGATATTCAACCATGGCCTTTGATGGTGGATCAAACCAAGTAGTGCTGGCTGATTCCGTTCTATGCCAGTTGCCTGGATTTTCCGTCATATAAAAATCTCCCTCTTCCACTGACCCGTTGGCTATCAAAGCCAGCTCTCGTGTGAAGAGTGTTCCTGAATCACCCGGATAGAAGAGACCGTCAAGGTTATGCGGAGTGGCCCTAAAACACGATGCATGGCCAAGCATGGTTATGTTCAGAGGTGGCAAGGTAGGGATCGGAAAGAATTCGTCTTTGGAAAACTGAGGACGATGAAGAAAGGCACGATTAAGATCGAGGAACGGGACATCAGTGATCCAGGGCTCAGGCTCCTTTTTTATACTTTCGTTTCGTATCGCTGACAGCTGAGCTCTTCCGAACGTGATTTTATCCAGGTCAAGGCTTTCTTTTATACAAGTATTAGGGCTGACAATAGCGAACTTGTAACCAACAGACGAAACAATGCCCATGACGATGAGGAAGTATCTTAAGGTGATGAAGGCTGGAAACCCTCTGAAACCGTAAAGAACTGGTGCTCGGGGCTGAGAATTGAGATACTGGGCATAGTCAAGCCCATTGCCGTGTAGAGCTTGTCGACTAGACCAGGTATCGAATAGATGGACATATGCCTCCGAAAAACCAAAGGACAACAGTGCGAAAGCGACGCCAACAATGGCGATCCAGGTCTGGAGGCTCCATTCATAACCAACACTGAAGCGAAGTTGACTTGGTTGCTTTGTACTGCCAATCGTATCTTTTGCTTTGCGGCCAGAAAGGCCATTGATTCCCACGAGGATGAGAACTACACCGCCGATGAGAATTGCTGGTAGAGAAAGGATGCCAAGCATTTGCAGGCGTCGAAATCGATGGGATTTAGTCGCGGCCATCGTCATGTGGCATAGTTGTTGCTTGCCTATATACGAGTATGTTTGAAACACATGAGGAAAAACAGACTTTATCAACATTTCGCACACAGGTAATTGATGAATGCCAACATAACATATCACCTCTTGGCGACTGACATCATCGGGAGGGACATCCATGTGTTCAGCCCTGGATAACTGTGCATAGGGGTTTTCTCCGTAGTTAGCTTGTAGATCACCTTCTCTCTGTGGTCTATTATCTACCAATTCGTTGTACATACAGGTTTTTACCGCCTGCGTCGTCTCTCAGCATTGGGTTCATCAATTCTGTTCCCAAACCCATAATCAGGTACAAAGACATCGACCAGATTATCCCACAGTCCCATATCGTACAAATTCTCAACATCGCTCAAGTTCCAAACTCGCTCCCACTGACCTTCTCCAGGAAGTCGAGGCTCGTCCTTAGGGGCCTGTCCATCCTGGGTCGTGACAATGATCTGCTGAACCTCGACTGGCCAGCGTGTGGAGCGAGGTTCAACCCGTTCATTTTTCTGGCGATCTACTGTCATAGAGCGTCGAAATGCGAAACCATCACGCATATCCTCCTTCCATTCTGACCACTTGAGGGTTTCGTTTGTTGTGGTGCCGCAGTAAATGAGATAGAGGCTGTAGAGAAGCAGCCCCCAAACCAACGGAGACGTCAGAGCTGCAAGGAGCGACGAAGCGCCCATGTTAACGTTGTCTTGGATACCCCATCCCCAACCAGCCAGATACTGTGTGATCGTCATATGGCTGGGTTTCCATATAGACCAGCCAGGAGTATATCGTTGAACTCGCACCGTAATAATGGATAGTCCAAGGAAGCCACCATATGTGCACAAAAATGCAGTAGAGATCAGTAATAGTATAAACCAGTGCTGGTTTCCATAGCCAACACATGAGTTTATGAAGACGCAATGATGATCCGACTTGGCAATGCAACGCTTGCAGAGGCTGCAGTGCTTGGAGCGAGCAGGTTTGAGGAATTTGCAAGTACGACACATGTGCCCTGGGTGAAACAGGGTGTGATCGTACGGATAGAGAGACATGTAATATGAGTGATTCTCTGGTGTGATATAACCTGGATCGGCGGCACAAGCCAGGTAAAGAAACAGATAGGGGAGAAAGACTGTAATGACCACAACAACTTTTGTGAAAGACCCTATCTTTGGCCATGCTTGGGGAATGAACATGTACTCGCCTACAACCATGATGAGGAGAAAGAAAATCTGAATTGTTATTTTATTGCCTTCGTACGGTTGAGGGATAGCGAAGCAACTCACCACAACAGTCCAGTGTCGCTCATTTAACATGAGGTTACCGAACCGGGACAGATAGTTAGAAACTCTTCCTCCGGTGAGCATCTGATCCACTGCCATGATTCCTTTCGGTGTGTGAATCCATATTAGCCTATGCAGTGCACCTATAGGCGTTCGTCTATTTACAAGTTAGTATCTCAAGTAAACCAAAAGCAACTCCAAACAAACCTCAGAGTAGGTATTCGGCCGAAGAAGGCAACAAACACCATAAACGAGATGAAGAGAATTAAAAGTACGAGTTTCTTTAAGGGAGTCATGTTTTCGTTTCGCGCTCAAAGAGAAAGGTGTTGGAGAATGTAAGAACCAAATTTGCCAGCTAAAGTAAGAAGCTTGGCAGGAGACTATGGGCACCGCTGAAATCAAGGCCTCGTTTTTGTTTGGTCGACCAGAAGAGTACTACATGTAAAGAAAAGAGACAAACAGCAAGAAGACATAGTATAAACGAATAAACAAATATGACAGAGTGCAAGCTCGAAGAATGATTGTCAATACCTTAAGGCACAGCCCGGAGGAGACGGGCTTAGATGATATGCATCTAGGCCAAGTCAAAACACGGATAGAAAGATACACAAATTAGTGACACGTGACTCCTCCATAGCATCGACCTCGAAAAGGGTCGAAGCTTCTCATTGGTTGCTTTCAACCCGCAGTGATGATGGCGACTTTTTTCCTTGGAGGGGGATCTCCATGCTTTAATAATCATGAACTAAGGTAGAAACGAGCGGGCGGTTTTCGGAGATAAAAACCAAAACAAAAAGATAAACCTCTTTTCATATTTATAGACACCCTAAAAGACTCTCTTTATCCTTAGAAGCACTATAATATTCTTATACAATCATGGTTCTCCGCAAATTCGAACTCGAGGGAAAGCTCGGCGAAGAAGCTCGGCTTATCGAGAGTGGCGTTCTCCTCGATGAGAATCCTCTCGATGAGAGTCCCGAGTTTCATGAATTTCTTATGGCGTGTCGACATGGCGATCTGAGAAGATGTCAGGAGCTCATCAGCCAGGGTGTGAACATCAATGGCAAGGATCATTTTGATTATACGCCTCTTATTATTGTATGTACTAGGGGGCTCTGATTATCTGGGGTCAGGACTAACATGAGCAGGCTAGTTTATGTGGGCATTATGAACTTGTTCAATTATTACTAGAATCAGGTATGTTGTCTCAGTTCATTGGTCATGGTTATTGAAATAACATGAGTAATCTCACCCATATGTTGTCACTTACAACTCGAGATAGATCATCAGCCACTAACACTCATCAGGCGCCCTCGCAGAACGAAACACCTTCCAAGGCGAGCGATGCATCTACAACGCCCTGAACGACCGCATTCGTAATCTTCTTCTCCAATACGACTTCTCAAAGTCCTCAGATCCTTATATCTACTGGTCAGCCCACATCTCAATTCTCCTCGGCCGCACAAGCCCCAAGACGACAGATATCACCTTAGTCTCAGGCTCTCGCTCCTTTGATCTACACAAGTTCATTCTCGTGGCGCGGTCTCCTTATTTCCGTGCCAAACTCGCTGCTGTTCCTGACACAACCACTTGGAAACTCGCCAATGCTGTACCTGTACAGTCTTTTCTTATTGCTTTGAGATATCTGTACTTGGGCGAAGTTCCACGTGATATCGCACCTATGACCGGTGCTGATTCTGAGGAGGAAGTCCTCAAGGGCTTAGACAAGGTTAGCAAGCAGCTCGAGGTTGAGTCTCTATGGGAGACTATTCTCGCTGGCGGAGACAGGAGACTTGCCCGCCAACGGTTCCAGGCCGAGGTGGAACGAGCTCGAGGACAGTTCGAGGACTTCTTCAAACAGAATGTCCTGGGTCTCAAGATGGTCGTTGATACAGACCAGGTGAAGGAAGTCAAATGGAAATACGACAACTCCATGTTCGCAGACGTTATTCTCCGCGCCGACGAGCCCATCGATATCGAGGACGAAAGGTCAGGTCAAACAACACCCACAAAAGACGCCCCTAGTATACCCATTGGCCCAGCTGGAAACCAAGAATCCGTAATCAAGCGCAAATCCGTCCTTTATCCCGCTCATAAAGCCATGCTCATCCGCAGCGAGTACTTTGAGAAGATGTTTTCAGGTGACTTCGTTGAGTCCAAGCGCGATGAACACCTCCGTGTTATCACGGTCGACTGTACGCCTGCTGTTCTTGAGATCATCCTCACTTTCCTTTACACTGAGACCGCAGTGTGTCCCCTCGAGTACGCCCTCGATCTACTATATGCTGCAGATATGCTCTTCCTTGATGGTCTTAAGAGCAAGGCCGCTCTAGCTATTAGCACTCTCGGCAGCGGCACTTCCAACGTGCTGGTAGACCGTACCCACGGAGAGGCGCAAAGAAATGATGAAGCGGGTGAAGAGGCCGAGCAAGTCGAGATGGAGCCCATTAACATCTACGACGTTATCCACGCAGCATGGGACCTTCGTGTTCAGCGATTAGAAGAGTTCGCAGCGCGTTATCTGGCATATCGCTTAGAGGACTATATAGACGAGGAAGACTTCCAGGCCCTTATTGCAGAGTCTGCACAGCGTATCACTGTTCGTGAAGAGACAGATACTATCGAATTGCTGGATGATATTCGATATTACCTGGGAGATCGATTTAGATATCGCTTTGAAGACGCTGGCCTGGAAAAGATGATGGACGAGACGGGAGAGATTGATGCCGAGTTGGCGGCTGCCATGGCACAACAAGCCGAGGTTTCAGGTGCAACAAATGGTGTTACTGGTAAGAGCCAGAGCACCATTGAAACGAATGGAAATGGCGAAGCCCAGGATGGAGAAGCTGTGCGGACGTTGGATGGAGCGGAAGCAGAAGATGAGTTTGTCTCGGACGCCATCAACTACCAGATCCTACAGCGTAAGATTGATGCTATGCTTGATCGACTCAAGCTTGATGCATAAAGCATTCAGATTTCACGTTCACAAGAATTACGGCCTTTCGTTCAAGCAAAGCATGAACATCAGCATTAAGAAGTAGATGAAAGACATAAAGACAAAGGCACAGAATGCATTGATGAGATCACAACTTGTTAAATTGGCATCAATTGATATTCTAAATGCAAAACGCCCTTGGGCATCTGCAAAAATCTCGCTGCGTGCAGATCATTGAAGGGCGAGTCTAATATGTTGAGCTTGCCAACACTGAAGGTATTCAAACGTGCTTCTCGCTTGCCAGAATGATGTAGCGAGGGGAGGGTATCTGGCTGTACCGCAGTTTTGAGTCGGAGCGCACTCACCTATCGTGTATGCCTTGTCCACCTGGAATATCTTTGCTGTTGGCAGAGCTTGACGGTCGTTGCTTAGTACTCGACAATTTTGACCGACTGCTGCAGCAGAGGTGGCAGCTCTTCCCGCTTGACGAGTCCCATGCGCACGCAGTCGCCCCAGAAGAACATGACACGGTCTTGAGCATAGCTCAAATAATCGAACTCATCGGGGCTCAGCAAGTCTTCTTCCTTGATAGTCTCATCAAGGCCTGGGATCTTGGCTTGGACGATGCCCCACGCAATCCAGTGAGCATGATTGGCGGGGCGCCACCGTCGAGTCTCGTCCAACAACTCTCGCACGCGCTGTTCGCTTCGTTCCTCGTTGGCCCGCTCCGCAGCGTTCCATCCTCCTGGGGGTACTCGCGCGTCAAGCATGAAGTCGACAATGGAGCTCGAGCTGCTCGCAGGAGGGTTGGTAGGTGTCGCAAGCGGCGTTGACATGCCGCTTGACGCATTGCTATCCGCGGGAGCCAGCCGGGGAGTGGAGTTGCTGCCTTGGAAACGGGGGCGGTGATCGACATAGGCCTTGATGAAACGGCGTTGCTCGTCGGGTGTGGGATATCGTCGCACGTCGCACGCCCAGGGCGCTGCAGCATCATGGTAATTGTATGTCCATTCATTGAAGTGATTGGCAAACTCGAGGCCACGGGTGTTAGGTCCCGCATATTCAAAGTCGATGACGATGAGCTGCTTATGCTTGTTAGCAGCCTGAAGCAGGGGTGACTTTTCGTCATCAGGGCGAATACGGAGGATGTTTCCATATTGCGTCTAGAGTTTTGTCAGTCAAGGTTCATTTTGGGGGGTATTGTCATGAACTTACATCGCTATGAGCAAAGACGAGACTATCCTTGACTTCTCTTTGACCTCCCTTGTAGAAACTGTTGAGGTGGACCCGATATTTGGTCATCATGTCCCTGAACTGAGGCCAGGGAGTGCCGCATACGTAGCCCCGCGATTTCCAGGCGTGGACGACAGAGTCGCGTCGGCCGTTTTGAGCTTGAGATTCTTTCTCAAACTCATTATCAAGGTAAGTTGCGATTCGCTCGACATTATCGAGCCATTGATCCCAACTTTTCCATGTTGCCGGTCCGCCTTCCCTCTCATGGGGGAGCAGGTCAATACCATCGTGAAGCTCTCTCATTCGCTTCGCAATCTGGCGAGACATGTCGCCATCTCGGAGGTCCGCGGGCGTAAGCGTGATAGAGTCAAAGTACTGCTCGAAACGACCATTCTTAAATGTACCCAGTAGTCGAGGTCCAATTTTCTTGCGTGCCAATCTCTGCAGGACTGATAGCTCGTTGTCTCGGTCAATGAGGTGCTCAACCTGTGGTCCATAGATACGTAAAAGGATCTTAGTAGGCTTTCGTTTGCCCTCAGCCTCGTCAATTTCGGTTGGGGGTGTGACAACATAGACAGCGTTGGTCAAGGCGCCACTAAGCCTCTCAACTGAGATCTTGTCGCCGCCACCGAGGGGAATACGCCTCCATCCCTTGAGCCTCAACGTATGGGCGATGCGAATGATTTCGTTCTTGAAACTCAGCCAGCATTCTCTCTCTTTGTCTGCCTTGGTATCGGCATCGGTTACTTCTTGGTCTTCGGCGTCCGCGGCTCCACCACCGTAGCTCATCGTCTTAGAGTTGTCGAGCCAGACATCGCAACTGGGCACGATGGCATCACCATCGGCATATTCAGTGTCGGAGGAAAGACCGCGAAGAGAGGACCGGGACGGGACTTTTCGATGCTTAGGGCGGGCCACCTTGGGAGTCAAATGGGGCACAGAGCTGAAGCCCATGTGAGCCAGAGATTCTTCCAGGATGCGTTGAAGCCTATCAAAAGAGACATCGCTCGAGTCGGAGTCGATAGAGTCGGAACGAGGTCGTCCATTGCTGGTTTGTTCGGGTGCTTGAGATGGTTCAGGTTCGGTTTCGGTTTCCTCAGTACTCTTCCCTTTCGTATCCTTAGTCGGCGACTTGGACTTGCGTCTGCGGTGCGACTTGGTTGACTTCCTTGCGTGTGCCTTGTGGCGCTCATGCTCCAGCCAATCTCCAACCTGAGCAAGCAGTTTCTCGCTATAGTACTGCCGACGGTGGCTATGGTGGTGCGAAGAAGGGTTCGAGGTAGGGGGCGTCTCTTCAGGCCTAGCGGAAGGGCTGTCGCTGAAGGAAGACCGAGAGGAACTGTTGGGGAGCTGAGAAGGTGGGGGTTTGCCGCTCAAGCGCCGCCTGAGATTGGTAGGAAATTGTTTGGCAGGCTGGGACTCGTCCTCGAGGGTCTGTATTTCGGACTCGGGTTCGGCGATCTGAACAGCTGTGATGTGTGAGCTCTGGACCATTTTACATGAAGACTCTGGTAACAGCACGCAAACTCAATATACCGGAATGTGAAGGACGAAAGGAGAAGACTGAGTAGAGAGGGGCATGACCATGGGAGCGAGACCACATAACAGCAAGGTTCAACGGTAATTTTTCTTGACATTCAAAACCTTGTTACGATTGTCCAAATCCCCAGTGCATGCCCTCTGCCGTTCACTGGTCGAGTTTCATCCATTATATCATTGCGAGGAAATTGAGTTGCGCCGACAGCAGTATGACCGGTCGCACAATACCGAACACTATTCGAGGTGCGACGATTGGGAGGAAAACCCGCTACAACGTACCTTTGAGGGAGCCGCTTGAAGGACACGGACGGTCAAGGTCATCCTCACTTTTGAGAGCTGAGCGCAACGGCTGGTGATGAACAGAGGAGCCGTTGACCGTGGGGCCCAGGCTCGGGCTCGGCACTCCAGACATGGCGGGGGAGGGTTTTCTGACTTTTGATATAGACTCGAGTTGCAAAGTCCAATCACAGAATGAGGGAGGGAGGAATTTCTAGTATTTGGTGCGCAGTAGGGAAGTGAGGCGAAGATGAGTCGCGGTGAGAGAAGAAGGAGGACTGAAGGAGGATAGAGAATTGAGGCGTAGGTCTCGGTATAGATACGTAGATGCAAGATCCCCCTCTCTCCCAAAAGCAGAAAAGCGGCCCAAGGGTCACTGGCTCTCACTTGTGCTTGTGGCTGGGGTAGACGGTAGACGCAGAGGGAGTGCGCTTATCAAAATCGGGGACTTGAGAGGCGTGAAAACCACTTATTCGTATTGGTTGATTTATGGCATGAGGCGTTTGATTGAAGTCTAAAATGACATGGTTATAAGAGATAAAGAAAGGTCTTGAAGAAACAAAAGATAAGAGAGTGATACCTATTATATAAAGAAAAAAGCGAACACCAGTTAAGGTAAGTGTCCACATGATCTAGACCTGGACTTGTGAAATTACCTACGCCTACCTCCAGTGTCTTGTCTTAGACTGGCTACCTTTTCCTTACATAACCCAAACGTCACAACATCAACGCCCAAGGGGAAATGAAGGGTTCACAACTAGGATTGATCCATCCACGTCACCCAAAGAACCAAGCTCTTCATCACCAATTAGTTATTACTCTAGAGAATGCATCCAAAAACCGTCACCGAGGAAAACAGGAAACAAGGGTAATCGGAGAGAAAGGTGTTCGAGGTTCCAGACCCGGTCCTTACCAGGGTGACGTAGTTACCGCTGGCTAGTGGACCTTCGGTCGCAGTTTAGGCAATGTGTCGCTTGACCGCCAAGACTTGAGGGAACAACACCAGGCGAGCCAGGGTCCTTTGATGATATTGGTGTGAAGAAGGCTTTTTCTTTTGTTCTTTCCGTGCCGAATGGTGGTCCGTTCGTATTTTCCGGAACTTATCCTGCCGGCCCCGGGAGACTATTGACCCTCTCTCGACCGAAGCCGTGGGGGGGCTACCCTCGGCATAATATTGTCCTGTCCTGTCCTGTCCTACTGTACCATCAACTGAAGGTGTCGCGTGTGGATGTGGATGTGATACTGCTCGTTTGGTTGCACAGATCATCTATACCAGCGTCCCCCACGCGTTGAGTGCAGAGGGGGATTTTACTTTCAACAAGGTGGGACTAGATAGCCTCATCCTGAAAGTCACACCCATACATGAACATGTATTACTAACTACCTATCTATCATGGACATGTATTACCATCTCAGCTATCTCGGTGTAGTACCACATGTAGGTCTTGCACAGGAGCATAATTAATCCATTATGATACTAACAAATATTGAAAAGCCTGGGATAATGCATGTTGATCTTAAACGCAAACAGTCTGCTAATATTCTGATGGGAAAATATTTGACCTATAATACAATATAACTAAATATACCTAGACCGGCCGTCTACTCTGCCAACCTACTCGGCGCTGGTCTGCAACACTCCCAGCGCTTGACAAATGTGTTTCTCTTCTTGTTTAGCTTGTAACAGCTGCTGCTCTATCACCTTTTTCCTCTCCTTCACACGAGCCAACCTCTCCTCAGCAGCTTCGGGTATCAGTTTATCCAATTCTGTTGTCAACCACTGTTTGGCAGTCAAGGTACAATCCTCCTTTAGCTGTGCCGACGCATGGTTCTTCCAGCTCTCCTTCAACTGGCCCACTTCATCGTAAGGTATCAACAGGCTGAGCCGTTGCCAGACCTTAACAACATGATGTGCCTCATGTTCTGATATCTTGAACCATTCCCGGTGTGTCTTTTTGCACCATTCCGCTGGACATTTTGCAAAGTGGCCCTCTATATGTAGAGTACGGTGGATCAATGTCTCCATCCTTTTAGCCGCACATGGCATGTAGAGCTTAAACTTGAAATCGGTGTCATGTCCACATTTGTGTTTCCAATACTGGAGCCTTTCTTGAACGCAACTGCGATTCTTCTTTCCTGTGAATAACGGAATAGGCGCTTCCGTGTTGCTCTCCAGTTCAGCAGATGCTGTGACTCCAATCTTGAGAAAACCGGGCTCTGACCTCGACTTTTCGGCAAAGCAATAAATATAACCAGAGGCCAAGGCTTTGGTTCCCACTGGTTTCATCAATAGATCAAGAATCTCGTGAACTGGCAGTTTCTCTTTGCGCCAGAACTCCATGGGGAGAAGAGATGACAAGCTGTGCTGTGACTCTTCCTCTGATTTGGCCTTCTCGCTTTCATCGCCCAAGTCATCCGTGTTGAGGTTCATTTTCTCCATCATATCCACGGCGGACAGGGACTCAACATCCGTATTCCTCTTTTTTCGCGTTGGACTCTCCATGTATCGCTCATTGTTGGAGCAAGCACGAAAAGAGGACCGTCGGGTTTCGTCTCTTATGGTGCTGCTCATAGAAAGTGGTGTCGACAATGGCGTCGAGTGTGTTGAAGACGGAGTGAAGAGCTCACTGTAAGCTTGGGACGCTGCAGATCCTGGCGAAACAGGGAATTCATCTTCCCAAACTGAGGGAGACGATGGTGACCTCGAGACATCGAGAAACCGATTTCCTGAAACTCGACGTCTGACTGGAGTCACTGGGTTCTGTCTGGTCAATCCTGGACGTTGAGGCCATGCCCCGGAAGAATCATCGCCTATCTCCTCGTCTTCAAAACTGCCTTCTGAATCAACTTCCTCATCATCTGGATCAACTTCCTCGTCATCTGAGTCGCTCTCATCGTCTGAATCAACCTCATCGTCCGAGTTGACTTCTTCATTGTCCGAGTAGTCGTGATCGCCCGGGTTGTCAGAGATATAGTGGTAATATCGACCAGAAGCTCGTCTACTCTTTGGAGCTTCTTTATGCTTTCTGAGAGAATTCAATGGTTTTTGCAAAGACTGTATCAGTCTTGAGTGTTCCGTGTGCAGCTTCTCTTTACTCTTCCTCTCAGATTGCCAGTTCCGAAATCTCGAAGTCAGCAAAACTAAAACATATTGCTTTGCGGTCGAGCGACTCTTTCCGACATTTCGCACATGTGTCCTCGCAGGTTTACCGCAGACAAGTAGCCCAGCCAGCTCGGTGAGGGATCCCTCAATGGTCTTGAGGGTATTTTGATCTTCCTCGTTGGATTCATGAGCCGCCAGTATCTCAACAATAGTATTGATTTTTCCCCTTCGCTGTTTGGTGAGACTGTGGAGGGGTTCGTATTTCTCTGCTTAGGCAAAGCAATAGATTATGTCAGTCTACGAGATCTCCAAGGCCTTGTAAAGGCAGCTAGAGGTCCCCTTTGGGTCACCGATTGGACTCATTTCTAGCAGCAATTGCTACTGCCAGAAGACAAGGTACTGGGGGGTTGAAGCTTGCAAGGTGTCGAAGTCGCAAAGGAGAAGATGAAGAAGTCATTGGGTCAAAGAACTCTTGGGGAAAAGGAGGAGACATATTTACCCTTCATTTCTTCTTTCGAAGAGGCTGGGCCATACTCGATCAGGGGGATCACGAGCGACATGCATCGCACGCAGCTGAGGTCAGGGTGAGACACCCCCATGTCTGTGACCCTGGTCATGATCATAGATATATTATCACCACATTGACCATTGAGTTTACGCCGCATATAATTGAGGTCAACTGAGGGCTCCCATGGACTTGAAAAGTTATCCACAGTGTGCAAATTACAGATAGTTCCCTTCAACTTGTCCAATTGGCCTTTGGCCAGCTCAATTGGCCTTTTTCGTGAAAGTGGTCTGACACCATGTTGGTGTTGTTGGTTGTGATGCTGCAGCTATGCTGGCTTAGCGCCAACAACATCTGCAACGGGAATGAACTATCTTCGGGGAGGATCCCTATTGCATAGGTGCCCCCTTAGTGCCAAGAAAGCGTGGTCAGCCTTGGTGCACGGCTGGGAAGAAGGATCCCATTCCCAGAGATGTTCAGACCAAGTGTATAAATCTATAGTCATTATTATCAATCAAAGCGAGCAACGTCTAGGGCCAACTGTCGATCAGATACACCAGGTGGCACACTCTCTACAGTCTTGCTTAAGCAGCCTCCAACTCACTAGGATACTTGACTCCATCCTCCAGATCACCATTCTGCACTCCATCCTCCAGTGGTGGCAGCTTAACATAACCCTTCGTATGCGACAAAGCAGACAGAACCCATTCCCTGGTGGCCCTGATGCCCTCGTTGTTGAGAGCCCAGACGACAGCATCCACCACATCATCCACAATGACGGCTGGCTTATACCGTGGCTCCTTCTCCGTAGATGTCTGTCGCCAGACGCCAGTTCGTACAAGGATGGGCACCCACTCGGTGCCGTCCTCTGCCTCGAATTCGCTAGCACCCCGGATATCGCTTTCCGGATTATCGCCGATCATGTAGACGCGTCGAAGAGGGTGGCATTTTGAGACATCATGCCCAGGGCTTTGGCCACGGTTGCAGGCCATGTCGTGGTAGTACTGAAGTAGTCTATCCTGGGCGTATTTGTACGTATGGTTAGATGGCTTGCCAAGAGCGCTGAACTGAAGCTCCTTTCCGTTGGTAGTCGTGGACCAGACCCCCTTGAGGGCCTCCACGAATGCACCAGTGCCAAAGCGATTCACGGGGTAGTTTGTCTTCCAGAGCATGTCGAGGTTGGAGATCCATAGTCCAGGCTGACCATCCTGTTGCCAGCCATTGTTAGGTAGAGATTCGTTGCCATTTCGGTTCGAGACTGTGCCGAGGTAGCCTTGATGAGAAATCAGGAGGTCGTGGATAATCTGGATGTCAGCAGACCAGTCTCTTGGGTCATTCCAGATGAAAATATGGTCGATCTTGAGAGCGTTTTCAGGGACATTGGTGGTGTAAGGATCTCTAAGCAAGGGAATTCTCTTGCCGTCAGGAAGAGGTGTTGGCTCTCCATTGATCTCACCCTCTATATGCTCAAACGGGAACACGTCCTTGCACTCGGCAAGAATATCCGCTGGAGTGACAACACGCCTGAATCCATAGCTGTGACAATTAGTTAACAGAGAAGCAGATAAACAAAGGTGATAGTACACTTACCCAAGAGCAATTTGACGAGCTTTCTCAGGGTGAGAGCCTGTGATCAAGACGGTGCCGTTGTTCTTGAGATCATCGCTCCAACCACTCATTGGCGTGTGTGAGAGAATCATCCTCCCTCTTACCACATCGTCATGCTTGGAAATTTGCAGTCTCTCCTGGAGAGAATCCGCCTTGTTGTCTTCGGGAACACAACCACCGTTAGTCAAAAAGACGTATCGAATGCCATTGTTTCTGAGCATCTTGATGACCTTCTCAGCTCCATCCACCCTGTTACGGCCTTGGTACAAGACGCCATCTATGCTGCTATTTGTCAATTATGGTACTTTCAAAACCATCATACATATCTCCTATGCTGATTAGGAAGTATACGAAAACGGTAGACTTACTCAAATGCAAAGGCAAACTCGGAGAAAAGCTTCCGTGCCAGATTGGTGGGCTCCTCATACTGATTTGGATTGACGCCTAATGAGCCTGTAGGCTTCGATAGAGCAATATGAGAGGTATGAAATGTCCTTTGTAGCCCAGATGAGGCTCTCAAGACTGCCGCCGTCATCGGCGCGACAGATCGTGGCTGCGTCAATCGACGTGCAGCGAATCGGCATTGGCCGACTACACCGAAGCGTTGCATATTTACCGACTACGCCAAGGGTGAAGGATCAAGAATATGGGAATGTATAGAGTGTTTCAAATGGGAATTATGCCGTGGTAGATAAAATGAGGTGCTACACGCAATGTTGATTGTTAGTTGTATTGTTCTAGTTGTCAACTTATTTACTAGAGTCATGATTGATAAGAGGACTCGTCGGTAATAGCAATACCCACTCAGAATTAATACGAGCCGAGTATCATCTTAACCCAGCAACAACAATAAATGTAAATCAGCAATATTATGAGAATGAGATACAAGAAAATGCAATTCAAATCACATATTTCCTTTTTCAATATGATTCGTATAAGTGTGAATGTACAATTGATTGAGTGGTTACTACCATCACGGTATCCTTCTATGAGTCAATGATTCTGATGGTACAGTACTTTTACAACACCCGCAATATCTTCTCATCTTACAACCCATACCATTCTCTTTTTACATAACAGCTAAAAAGCCAGTGCTTTATTTCTTATCCCAGTCCTTCATATGGTCAAGGATAAGGGCAGCAGCTTGCTGCGGTGAGTGTTGCCTGCCCAATGCCTCAACGAAATCGCCATCTGGGTCCATGAGGTAGAAGTAGATGCTGTGATCCACCAGGTAGTCCTGGCCAGGCTTAACATTCTGCGGCGTGCTGAAGTAGACGCGGTACTTTTTGCAGAGGTCCTTGATTTGGTCGTAGGTGCCAGTCAGACCAATAAACTTGTCGTGAAACTCGCCCAGGTATTCCTTAAGAGCCTTGGGGGTGTCGCGGGCAGGATCGCAAGTGATGAAAATGGGCAGAAGTGCACCGGGGGCCTTCTCTTCGACAATATCCAGCATGGTGGCCATCTTGTCGAGCTCTTCGGGGCAGATATCGGGACATCGAGTGAAACCGAAGTATACCTAACACAAGTTAGCCATCAACATCCCTCATTGGCACTCTGAGGCTCGCTTCTTTTGACTTACCAAAGAGTGCTTGCCCTTCATCATCTCGCTGGTGAATGGTTTTCCATCCTGATCTGTCAACTCAAATGTTCCTCCAACCTTCGGTCGGCCCACGCCCTTGGCCGCCTCAGCTATTCTCTTGCGCTGCATGCGCTCCTTCTCAAACTCAAAGTACCACACCAACAAGCCGCAAGTGCCGACGAACATAATTCCGGCCTTCCAAGAAAAGGGCTGCGCATTTGTCAGCTCATTGCTTCCTCATTCACAGTCGCAATTCTCTTCAGAATTTCTCAATTCGTACCCCATTGCTATATCGGCTCTTGGCCTGCTCGATCGTCTTATACTTGGTTCGGCGCTGAGTAATGGGCTGTCTCGACTGGACGGGCGCTCGTGGGAGGGTCGGTCGAAGCTGCTTGGGCTGGAGAGCACTGCTGGAGAAACAGCGCTGGCATTGCCTTGTCGAGATAGACGAAAACATGGCCTTGAGGGCTTTGGATGCCGCGATCGAGTTCGACATGGTGAATTGCCGCAATGCAAAAGTCAAGAAGCTCATGCAAACGCTGGGTAGGTATCTACTACGTAAACTTACATCTTTCGATTGTCACAAGCTCTAAAAATACATGGTCCGGGCTTTTACCGGGGAGGTGGTTCCGCCTTAGTCATCCAAACTATCAGCCATTCATCTTCAACATCTTCAACCTGCCTGTCACTTACAAAGTTCCAACTCATCTTTTTCACGGTTAGGCTTAATAAACTGGTTGTTTATGAGAGTCCCGCTACAAAAATTGTTCCTCAGTCTCATTATATGAATCATATTGTGTCAAGTGACCAAATATCTGAATAGAAGGGTGTGGCTACATCTAGCCTGGCAATTATACACTGCCAACGCTCCACAATGGAACAAACGATACCAACAATAATACAAAGCGAGGATTCTCGCTCTGAGCTCTTTGACAATGACACAAAGAGCGATACCGTAGCCGAGACTACCCCTCAACCTCCATCAGATGTCCACACCGCCTGTTCCAAATCACCCTTACATCCTCCTCCAACATCCACAGAACCATCCAACATGGCTGCACATACAGCATTAAGGAAGAAAGGCACCGCTTCGACAGTCAAGAAAGCATCTAAGAGACCAAAGAACACCGGGGGGCCAAGGGCAGCGAAGAAGGCAAAAGCCGCGCAGGCAGTTTCAACCGGAGAAGCCCCTGAATCAGCAGGATCCGAACTCGAAGAATCTGACCACGGACCGTATTGCCTATGCCGTGGAGCAGACGACCATCGATGGATGATTTTCTGCGAAAACTGCGAGGATTGGTTTCACGGAGAATGTATTAACATGAACAAAGAGATTGGCGAATCTCTCATCGAAAAGTTCATCTGTCCACTCTGCACAAACGAAAACCTTACAACACTCTACAAAAGGACATGCGCGTTGAGCGGATGTAGAAAAGCAGCTCGCATAGCTCAAGAAGAGCAGAGCGTTTTCTGTTCCAACGAGCATGCGCAAACCTGGTGGGAGCGCATGGTAGCCAAGCTGCCCAAGGCAAAAGGGAAAGGAGGGGTTAACGACCAGCTTACCCAGGAAGAATTCATGGCGCTCTTGGAAAGTGGTCTTTCAGGAATCGACGAAGGAGTCTGGCGGTTAGTCAAGACGCCGTTTTCAGGGGAAGACTCGAAGGTACCAAATGGAAATGAGAAAGGTAAGTTACTATCATTCACCAAGTATTCCGCGGGTGACTAACAATTATCATAGAAAATGAAGATTCAATGCATCTTTCTGGAGAGGAGAAAGAGTTTCTCGAAAAGGCCGCCGCAGCGCGGTTCCATCTGGCTGAGGAGACGGTCTCTTGCCACAAAATGCTCACTCTGCTGGAATTCGCACACGAGCGTCGCCAAGCGGCCATTAACGCAGGGCGCTTCAAAGAAGATATCTGCGGCTACGATCAACGTCTCGATACTATTAGCGCCAGGGACGCTTTCGATGCATTTATAAGGTCTCCAGAGGGAGAGGCCATATTAAAAGCGTCTAAACTCGACGACCCCCTAGGAGAAGGCGACGAAGTTCGCGGTATGTGCGAGCGCAAGCGTTGCAAGATTCACAGCGGATGGTATAAGATGCTCTCATTGGGTCTCAAACACCAGGTTCGCGAGATGGCAACACAGGCAGACGAGGTCGGCGAGGAAGAGAAGGTGATGCGCCAAGCTGCGAAACAGCGCTGGAGGAGGAAGCAATCGGAGAAGAACTGGGTTGAGCTGCTGGAAGGATGAAAGGCTGCAATCTCGTTGCTGGCGTACCTATAGACGGGGTACTTGCTCGGAATCGGGATTCTTTCTACGAAGCCACTATATAAATTTTTCTCAAAGCAGTTTAGAAACTCTTTTGCAAAGGATCATAACTGCCTACTTTTAATGTTTAACAAATTGCTCCCGTTCATAGTTGTATAATATTTTCGACCAACGAGAAAGACATTTCAGACATGCCGGTCTCCATATAGTTCCTGAACTTCATCCAACTCCTAGACACTTATGGGCCTATAAACTTATCTCTTCTATCCAAGATTCTATTCGAGGTTCCAATCGACATGGGCGATATGCAATAATCATGAGTACCTGTTCGACCACACTCGATATCCAACAGCAAGATTGCCTCTTTACAGTCTACCTATATTTTCCTGCAATTTTACCCCAATCAAATCTTGATACTTTATTTCCTACAAAGCATCTAAATGTTTTTACATTTTCATGTATCAAAGCCGTTGCGTGAAACTGGAGTGTAGGTAGTTCATCAGTCATGATCCATTCTGAGTAAAGAGATGGGCTCCTCCCATGACCGCCACTACCACCCCGCAGTCAGGAAAAAATCCTCGTCCCGACAACCACCAAAGGTTGAAAAAACATTTGCCTGCTTATCAAGCAAGCTTCGACCAACGACTGGAAACTTGAGAGAGCGCCTATTAGCTAACGCATATTAGTCTTTCTTCACTGGTTAATTCTTTTTATTTTCTATCCTCTCCATCGCTCTCATCGAAAATCACACATCAAATCTCGTCATAAAATTACCCCGCCATCCCATCATGTCGTCCTCTAACCCCCGCGATCAAAAAGAGCCTGTCGATGAAGAGCTCGAGGAGGATATGCTCGCCGCCGAGGATGCCGCCGAGGAGATTGTCGACGATGAGGATCTCGCTATGGATTCCGATAACGAGGAAATTCTCCTCCAAAACGACTCTATCGGTTACTTTGACGAACCCAAAGACTCTCTTTTCACCATCGCCCAACATCCCAAACACCCCTCCATCATCGCCGTTGGTGGTTCGGCCGGTCAAGAGGATGATGCTCCCGGCGCAGGATGGGTACTCAACACTGCCTCTGCTCAATCGCGACCTCCGCTCCCTGCTAGTTACTCGAGCGATCCCGCCGCAGACGCCCTCAAGAGCACCCAGCTTCCCTCCCTATTCAGCCTCGACGGCCACACAGACTCCGTGAACACACTCACATGGACTCTTCCTCAAGGAGACGTCCTCGTCAGTGGTGGTCTTGATGGAAGATTGCGCGCTTGGAAGGCGACCATCTCAAACGATGCTTCAGTCAAGATGGATTTCCTTGGTGAAGCACAGGAAGTGCCCGAGGTGAACTGGCTTGCGCCCTGCCCATCGTCCACAAACCCCAACACCGTGGCCCTTGGTTCTTCTGACGGTTCCGTTTGGGTCTACACAATTGATCCTACCGATAAGGCCAACCCTCTTCAGATCGTCCAATCCTACTTCCTTCACACTGGCGCCTGTACTGCCGGTGCTTGGACGCCTGATGGTCTTCTGTTGGCTACTATCTCCGAGGATGGTAGCCTGTACGTCTGGGACGTTTGGGGTGAGGCCACTGCCAAGAACCTCATTGGCGATAACGGTATGACTGCTGTAGCCTTGACTGCTGAGGATCAGCGTTTCGAGGTTGAAGGTGGACTTTACTCTCTTGCCATTGACCCCAAGGGCGCATTTATCGCCGTCGGTGGTGCCACCGGTGCTATCAAGATTGTCTCTCTTCCACGGCTTGCGCCTTCTGGACCTCAGTCCCAGGCTCGCGCTCGAGCTGGAGGCAAGACTGCCAGTCAGTCGAGCTCAACCCCCGGCGGTCAAATCCTTGCCGCGCTGCACACGCAATCCGAGAGCATCGAGTCGCTCGCTCTGGTTACCACTCCCAACACCCCTCCCTCCACCCTCCTCGCTGCCGGCTCCGTCGATGGCTCCATTGTTGTCTACGATGCCACCCGTCGCTTCGCTGTCCGACGACACATCGCTGGCGCCCATGAGGAGCACGCCATCGTCAAGCTTGAGTTTATCCCCAACTCGTGGCAACTCACCAGCTGCGGCATGGATGGTGCCGTGCGCCGTTGGGATCTCCGAGGTGCTGGCGCCACAAACCCCAACGTCACCGCAACAGCTGCTGAAGCTGGTCTGCAGAAGGAGTGGAAGGGCCATCGTGGCGATGGTGAGGGCGGTGGTGTCCTGGGTTTTGTTCAGGGTGAAACAGGAGAGAGAATTGTCACAGCCGGCGACGACGGCGTGGCTCTGATCTTTGAAGCATAGTATTTGGTAAATCAAAGGTTTTGGGAAATGGTATATAGACGGAGAAAAGCGTTCGCGGAAGTCATGTTTCTGCGATTTGATGATTACGAATGAATAGATTCATGGGGATGATACCCTGGATATTGGCTACCACAGACTTTTGCGTGCTGCACATCGTGAAATGTAGATCGCCCAGCTACGATCCACGATCTATATGGGGAACTTCGCCAATTAGGCGCGAATTACGGTCAAAGTGAATCATCATTTCCAAATCGTATATCGGAATGTAATAAATAATCCAAGCATGTCTCAAGTAGTTTTGATAACGATGACATAGAGTCCTGCTTATCGATAAGAGCTGCGAAACCGGATCCATCAATCGCAACAGCTGATTGGCCTGCGCTTGTTGGAACTTGAACCGCGCTTGTTCAAAATTCTTTGACCCATGACAGCAAATCGAGATAGCATCATACCCGAGTCTATCAAGCTCCCAACGACTGTTGCCCCTCTACCGAACCCATCCTTTCACTTGATACATATACAAAATGTTCGGAGGATGTACGTTAAACTCCAATTGAATCCATGAGCAAGCGAACTGACACATCGCAGTCGCCCCCCCTCAGCAGTCCCAGGAGGAGATCCGAGCCCTTGAGGCTGATGCTGCCTTTACAGTTCAGGGCGCCATTACCACTGCTGTCCTTCTGTACCTCTGTAAGTTGGACTGGCTCCCTAAAACTTGGTTCCGTGGTACTAACAGCGTTCTCAGCTCCCTTCGCCATCGACCTTGTCGGCAAGATCTTCTAAATACCGATATCCCCGTTTACGACTATAAAGGTTTGGGTGTTCTTGTTAGCATTATGAGCCTGTAAAACTGCGGTTGATGGTGCCCGCCGCGCCATGTATGATAGAACCGGTTTAGATGGAACGGGCGGAAACTCATGATTAATCTGTAACAATACAATTTCTAAGACGCAGTAAAAAGCCGCGCAGCAACATCACTCTCAGCAATAACACATGCACCTGTACGTGTGTTGCTCCAACTTAAAAAACCTAAATCATTATATCACTTGCAGTGTTGGTATTATACTCAGACTTTACAAAGAGTTACGTTTCGTATCCTGTGACGCCTAGGATGAATACCCAGTCCTGACTCCGACTCTATGCCACCAATATACATCCTAACAAAGACAATTGCTCTGCCCTTCCCACCTTTGTCGCTAAACAGTTTACCCTGATTAAGTTCCATCTATTTTGAGTGTGGGTTCCTGGTCTTCTCCCACTCTGCATAATCCGTTGATAGAGCCTCGAGCTCCTTCTTGATATGCTGAATCTGCTTCTCGTAATCCTCAAGCACCTAGATAAATAGTCAGTCGGGCTTGTCTTTATAGTTGGCACATGTATCCACTTACTCGCTTGGCCTTGGCTTCTCGCTCCGGATCAATGCTCTCTCCCTCAGCACCGGTAGGCTTATCCAGCTCCTTGCTGAGTTGATCAGCATATCCTCGCAGCACAATAAGCCTGCTCCAAAGCTCTTCTTCTCTCGCTCCTACAGCGGGATCCTGAACCTCTCGCTCCAGAGTTTGCAGTCGACTGCTCAAATCATCCTCATCACCACTCAGTGCATAGCCACGGTTACGGAGCACCTGTATCCGCGCAGCAAGCGCCAGGCATCTTTCGCTAATAGTCGTCTGTCGTCTGCGGGCTGCGACGGCTCGGACCTCGGTCTCGAGCTCGTGTCGCTGAAGGATGGCATCCAGGCTGCCGTTGATCTGGTGTAGGCGAGTGTTGAAGTCTGAAACGGCGCGTTTTTGCGTTTTGAGACGGTCAGCAACGCCAGCGTAGCCGGAGCAAAGAACAGGCATAAAACCTGGGGCTGGCTTGTTCTGCAGGGCTTCCTCCCATTCCCGGGGGTCTTCGTGAGGTTGAGGCTTGTAGTAAGGAACGTGGCTCTCGTCGACTTTGTTGTAGAAGTAGTATTTGAAGACACAGTTGGGGTTCGCGGGATCCCATTTCTCAGTTACGAGCTTCATCTGCTCGAGAATCGGCTTCTGGTCTGGATAGGCGTTAGTCTTGCGATATAGGAGAGCATCTCTTGCTGGAGAACATACGTGGTGTCTCCTTGCCAGGTTGCCATAGCGAGTTTGAAAGTTGAGCTTGGGACTGAGACAGAGCTGGCATCTGTTGCGGCTGCGGTTGCTGGATCGATGCGCCGAGTGTGTTGCCTTGTTGCTGTTGTTGAGATTGGCCGAAACCAAATCCTGTGTTCTGGACTGGCGCAGCTGTCTGAGCGGGCTGTGACTGCCCGAAAAGCGAAGGCTTCGCTTGTCCAAAGAGCGACATGGTTGGCGATGATGTTGCGACGTTCAAATCGGTAACTGTTCGTCGGCGAGCTAAGCTTGAGCTTTAGCTGATGTGATGCGTTGCCGGGACAAAACCCGGTTCGAAACAAAAAATCTAGCAGCTTAATATAGTATAGAAATTCTGCTGCGCAATAGTGTGATTGTCGTGGTCAAGCTTTGTCAAGGCTGCAAGGCTTAAAAGTCCGATTGTTTGGTGGTTTGCTCTGTTTGTTTGGCGACTTAAAATTATTGGAGCTTGGGGACGCGAAAACATAGCGGCTCACCTTGGGCCCCGTTGCAGCCTTGCGCCTCAGCCTCGCTTCACCGAGCAACCAATCACAGATGGCCAATTCATACCTTACGCTACCAAATCCTAGCCGAACGACCTCACATAACCACTTCCGGATTCTGGAATCACCGCAACGTTCGACGACAAGCTTCGCAGAACACCGAAATCATGTCTTCCCGAAGGCCCCAGTACGTTTATTCGATAGCTTACTCTCTTGACTTTCCTATAGAGCTGCCAGCGGGTGCAATTGAGTCCAATAACAGCTGATAATTGGCTAACCGATCAATCTATTAGATTCTCCCAGCAGGTGCTCATTGACACCACCCCGTTGCCCGCCGATATTCCTGCTGTTAAGGAGGTTGGTGCCAGTTCAGCGCCTCTTCTTTCGGCCTCCTTCTTTATCGGTGCTCGATGCCGCGACTACAACGATGATTACATGCAATGCAAGAACGAGAACCCCGGCCGAGGAGAGCTTGAGTGCTTGAAGGAGGGCCGACGAGTGACCCGATGTGCCTCCAGCGTGTATGTCACCTGAAAGCCACTGGAATATGTGTTCCAGTGGTATAATTGGGGCGACAGAAGCTCTATTGCTGGGACAAGCCACTGACACGGACCTCTAGTATCAAGGACATCAACACTCATTGCCTGGCTGAGTTCCGCAAGCACTGGGAGTGCCTCGACGACCGAAATCATCAGTTGTGGCAGTGCCGCCCTGCTGAGTGGAAGCTCAACAAGTGCGTTTACGACAACCTGGTACGAAACTCGCAGTCTGTCATTTATAACGAGAGTGCTGACACTATGTATAGAAACTCGAGAAGAAGATCCCTGATCAGCCCACCAACTCTACCCCCGTTCACCTCCGGCCAAAGCAGATCTTCTCCGATGTACGCATCGGTCCTGGTGACGGAAAGCCTTTTGTTCCGGGGCAGGAGGACGCGCAGCAATAAAGCGCTGGAATATGTTGAGATCGAGAGTCGATCATGTATATTTGTCGATGAATCAAAGAGAGGACTACCAGCTATCAAATCAAAAACCCATTTGCTCACATGAGGTATCCATATTATATCTCAATGACCGCTAACCATCACGGCCGGTGCTACTTGATATCAGGGTTCAAACAAACGAGCTCAGGCAACATATCAGCTCGCGATAGCGTCTCTTGCATTAGTTGATATTGCTGGTACCGACAACTGCCACCCCGGAAGGTTCTTGCGATACACTCTAACGACGTATATTATGCAGCCTTCGTTTCTCGACATGCCGTCCCTAGCCTAATCGCAGACACGGGATGACCGCACAGCTTACCTTTCACGACAGTACAGGCCTCAAGATGCCACAACACGCGCAGCATACTGCAGCGAGCCTTGAGCGCCCGATACACGGCACTTTGAGACATCTAACAGGAGTTACCAACAACACCACATCTCGGCTAAGCCGTGAAGCCATGAGTCGGCATGGCCTATTCACCTGATCTGGTGCAGACCACATGACAAGATCGAGATTTAAGGGGCAGTATATTACGGTCATAGCATATCATTCGGGCTGACAATATTGAAGGGGTAGCTGTTGGTACATCGCCATACACGTTTCGGGTGACCCAGGAGGGCATCGTTGAATACGAGGGATTTGCCATGCGGTCTCCAAGTGGCATTTGATATGCAACAAGCATGGTCCTTGAAGCCTCGTTTTGAAACGGACACATCTCTCGAGCCAGAACAGGCCTCCTTCGTTGATGACTGGCCTTCACAGTAGCACAGCTTCATCTATACCCCAGGCCATACAAATGGCCATGCTATTTATGCGTCGCAGGAATTTTGGCCGGGGCATTTGTTTCGGTCTCACTTAGGCTTGCTCAGGCAGCGTAACTGTTATCATGCAAGCAGCCGTTTCGTTTCAAGTGAAAGTCGACCAGAAGCGAGAACCATTAGTCTGACTTACAGAGTCGAGATCTGGGCTGGAACCAACATGTTCAGTGTTTTGAAGGAAACAGCCAACAGGGACCTGCTTAATAAACTGACTAATGTTCGTTTGTTAAACGATTGGGACATGAGTGGCCAAGAGCCTTCAATTCGGTGTGGCCTTGCATGACGAAGCCACAGTGCAGATGCGCTGGAGCTTCTCAACCTAACCTGGAGTTTTCATCTCAAGCAAAGACGAAAATTTGCCCAATTCACAGGATTGGCCTTGGAACAGGACTGATTGTTCTGTTTCTCAGTTTTTCAGCGCTTGTGCGCTTGGTGAAACAAGAAACGGGCCTTCCAAGCGCCCATGTTTGATGTTCAGAATGGGTCACGTTGTTGGTTGGCTGATATCACTTACACCCTTCTAGGCCTTTTATAAGGCCGCCGACAAAGAAAAGGTCATGGGGCATTTGTCTTGGTCTTCCAAAGACGTTTTAGAAAGGTGCACGAGATTGTAAGAGTTTGCTTCGAGAAGTCAGGGCAGGGTTGTACCAAGCTGTGGTTACATGCCGCCGAATCAACCAGCCCTTGTCTTCCAACGATGTATTGCAATGTCCGAGGGACACGGCTTCTTTCTTTGTGCGGCACAGTTCTATTAGGGTGGTCGTCTATGTTTGCATGGTGGTTTAATCCATGTATGTCCGTACTGTTGACATACACGAAGCAAAGATATCATCCCAGGCCATATCTCAGCAAATATGCCGACGTCTCATATAATGTAGTCTGTGATTTTCAAACTTATTGTTTTTCACCTTGAGTTACACCAGTATGTGAGAATACACCTTGATACGAGGACTACTTACATGTTAGGAATTATGGCGATTCTGAGGTCGAACTGTAGGGTATGTTGTATTGAAGTTGATAAATATGTATACATGAGCAGTGGACTTCGCAGAACGCCGATCATTGAGGCAAGTATCAACTAAATCAAGGTTTGACTTGGAGAGCGTGCGTATAGTTTGACTGAGACCCACGTGAAATAAACGAGACTTGAAGCCGAAGAGGTCAATCAATGCCACCATGTTGCAATACCCTAAACGATCTATAAATTGATCAGGTCGCTAGGCCATCGACGGAAATAGCGGGAATGAAACAGAACCTGAGATGCAGGATAGGAGAGCGCATCGAACAGGCTTTACTTGTCAAGGAAAGTTATTCGTTCTTTTCATCACAGCGGTGACTGAAGTGGTAAGATATCACGCGTGAAAGGGAATGAAGGAGGCATGTGGAGAATCGAGGATTAGATCCCGGGTTAGGCCCAGGATGTCGGAATATTGGATGCTACAAGAAGACAAGTCTAGAATCATCTGTGCTTTCAGGTGGATTAAGATCGATTAGCAAAGACTACTGCAATTGAGAGTTATAGCTAAATTGCTTGTTCAGATCAAAGTTTGAAGTTTGTCTATAGTCTATATCGACGCTTACGTATATCTTGAGTTGAACAATGTTGAGGCCGTCAAAGTTCGGCAGTTACTCGCTGATCTTAGGCCCGGGACTACCGCTTGAAACTCGATAGACGAGTTCGGTGCCGCCGGTGACAAGGCTGGACTCTCTGATCGACTACAACTCTGGGGTGTCGGCCACGTAACACTCGAACTCTATGGTGTTAGCAGAGCCGCGAGTGAACTAAAGAATATGGTTTTGGCTTAGAAACCAGTATAAAGTTGTTCGGGTACGCTCTAAGGAATGTAGTTCAGCGCCACGAGACGTATGCTTTTCTCCAAGGGGAATTTATTTCCGCCTTCTTGCTAGAACATCGAGAAACAGGGTTGTGGATTGCGTGTCATGCCGCCCAGGCTCGGAAGTCGGACTCGAGTCGTAGTGATCGACTCAAAGATTCAAGACAAATGCGTTGATGGCTGAGCTCAACGTGCTTAAGGGAGGAATAGAGACGAGAGGGTAGGAGGGCAAGAGGGGTGTGAGAAGTACGATTCATAGTCTGATAGTCAATGAGGTACGATCAAGGGATCACGTATCCCAGCAACAAAGACAGACTCTGGTGACCAGCGACGATCAGTTCATTGTGATAGTATGGCAATCGACTTCGAGTTGTCCTAGGCTACTGGGTTCACAACGCTGACCACTGAGCTATCCTGAAGCTCCTTGAATCTGGACCGTACCTATGAAGCAGAGGCAATCAGTCTGTGACACGCCAATATCCCACTGTGGAACTTTCCAGGATGAACAACAGAACCAACGAGCCGAGGAGTCCGTGGCCCTAGTCGCGTTGATTGAAGCCAGGGCTGAAGAAAGAATGACGGCTCGCGAAATGAACATATATTTAATTACTTGATTTGCTAGATTAGCTTGGCATATGCCATCTTGACATCAGGTAACGAGATGTTCTCAACATTGGTAATGTCACTGAGGAGAAAGTGAAGCCTTGGACAGGAGATGAAGCACAGACCAGAACAGTTGCTTCAAATTAGCTTGGTTTCAGATATGCTGGAAGCGCATGGGAAGGCCAAAGCTGGGTTTATTAGCGGGTTTTCGGACATGCATCTGCAGGGTAGCCCCCACAACAACCCGCTACCACATCCTTGAGTAGCTTGTTTGATGGAGATGAGGGCGGCTAGAAGCATTCTGATTGGGTCATGAGTATCGGAGATGGACGCGCCACATCGACATCTGCAAGGGACTGTGAAAAAGGGGTGGAGCGGTACGTATCTTTCGTACTCTACTCAGCTCAGCTCGTCTCTAACAAGATCAAATCAATGCAAGGTAGGAATGCGTTTCGTATTTGTTAACGCTGACATATTGTCGCTTGATCACTCTCAAACCCATGCGTGTATCGAACCCTCATCTTAATATGATCTTGATCTTGATCTTGAGCTTGTAGATGAATGGTGGTACCTTACCTACCTTTAGTACCTAGGCTGTAGTATGACGCTGCATCCGGAAGTCAATGGGGCCCTAGAAAATCTACGGTGTAAGTGCAAAAGTCTCTTGGCTCTTGGACGCCTCCGCATAGTGTGCTGTAGAATACGCATCTAGTAAAATATTCAAGTTGAAATCGACACAGTCCGGGGGGGGG
>JABCJZ010000058.1:0-94987 GCA_013184445.1 Fusarium sp. NRRL 53497 | reverse complement strand
ATGCGCTGCCGCCGCCGCTGCCGCTTCAGCATTAGCTGCTTTCCGACGTAGACTATTAGCCTTTCCTTTTGCGTGCTCCGGTAGGTCATCGGGGTTGTCGACACCATATTCAACCAGCATCTTCTGCAGCTTTGTCGGTCGAGGTTTTCGCGTGCTTCGAGACTGTTCTTGAATCGGCGGGGCTTCAGGGGCCACAGGACACCATTTGTGGAGTTCTTGACGGAAGAAATTCGTCTCGAATGTCAGTAAAACTTCAGCCCCTTCAATCTTGCGCAGGTAGAATCGCTGCGTCTCAGCCTCGGCTTCCGTGGACAGTAACGGGTTGGTATAACGGGCAATGTGGTTTCGGAAGTTTTGTGCGCTGTCGATGATTTTGTTCAAAACCTCTTCTTCTTCGGGTTGAAATGGGAGCGTCGTCATCTCGTCAGCAAGCAACAACAGCTCCTCTAGTTTCGGCCGCGATGCATCTCGAGGAATCTTCATGCGCCAGTCACAGATTGGGCAGGTATATTTGTCATCTTCCTTGACTTTACCACGGGCAATCTTGAGGCACTTGTAGTGGTACCTAACAACGTTAGTAGTGTCCAAGACTTCTCTATTTCAACTTACCATTCATGGCACATTTCGCATTCAATCATCATCCCCGCCTCAATCCTTCTGCAAATACAGAAAACTTGTCTAGATCTGCTTTCGTCCCATTTGGTGGATCCTTGCTCGGGGCTGACCTCTCTCGAAACCGGCTCCCCCGGCATTCTTGGCGTGTCGTGTTCGATATCGAAACAATCCATATTACGCTCCAATACGTACTCCAGGTGACTCTTAAGGATGTGGAGCGGAGCGTTCGATTTGCCGAAAAGTTTCTTCCCTTTTCGCATCCAGTCCTCATGACGCTTGCGTTCGTTTTCGAGTTCAAGAGCTCCGTCTGGTTTCGTGTTAAGATCCTCGAGTCTCTTCTGAATATCTACAACCTCCGAATACTTAGGGCGTTGGCGTAAATCGGGAAGTCGGCATCGGTCCATCAAAGAAACTATCTGACGTTGCGCCTCGCGTTGTTTATGGAGAATTTGGTCAACAGCGTTCAAAGTATCCTGCGAAACAGGCAGTGTGTTGGCCTGGACCTGGTTTGCTAGAGCATCGAGCTGTGTGTAGTGGATAAAGTCGGCGGCCATGATCTCCTTTGCCTTTTTCTCCCATGTCTGGCCGGCAAGCATCTGCTCGCGGTAGTAAATCAGATGGTCGTTGTAACCTGGGATTTCAAGCTTGGTTCCCTCTTCGATAAGATCTTGCACCTCCTGGAGGGTCATATACACTCCTCGACTTCCGAATGCTTTTTCGTTCCATTCTGATTGATCCAACACCTTGGACAATTGGTCAACCTCGGGAATATCCACATTGAAGCCACGTCCTTCTTCAAGTAGTTCCTTGATTGTTTTCTGGGCAAGGGTGGCTGTATTCCTCAAAGCTTGTGCTGCAGCCGTCTGGAATTGCTTCACTGCCTCGGCGCGCTCTTGAAGCTGAAGAATCTCTGGGCAGTCAAAGCCGATGTGCTCAGCTTCGCTCAATAGCCGGTAGATGTTTGAGACATTTCGGGATTCCCTCTCCTTTTGGTCTTGCTCAGCGTTGCCAATCGACTTTCGCATGCTTGACTGCCAAGCCTTGTCATTCTTGTGTCGATTTTGCTGCTTCCTGACAATAAAGTTTGTTGCCTCTCCCACCCAATCATTGCATCGATTGACAAACTCCTGTAGGACTAGCAGTGAAGGAAGAGGGTGAGGAATACGTTCGCCTTCGTGAAGAAGCGCACGCAGCGATTTGAGTGACGGCCTAGACTCTTCTTCAAGTAGCTTTTCGTACTTTTCCTCCCAGATCTCAGGAGTTTGTGCCTTGTCCATTACCTTGCGATATATCGCATCCATATCGAGGTCCGATTTCCTGAAATAGAGTATGTGACCGTCGCCTAGAAAACGCGCCTGCTCAGGCATATCGCAGCAAGCATGGTACCCTGCATGTAGCAGGCAAAGAACCTTGCCTGATTTGAGACACTTGAAGCGCGACAAGTATGAGAAAGCCTTGCAGTAACAGCAGCACTGCTCGTCTTCGTCCTGAACATCTTCGTCCTCTATTCGGAGAGTCAGGGAGCATGTGTCGTCATTACCATCTCCAATTTTACAATGATGGGGTGCGGTTTCGAGATGTCTCGCGACGAATTGTTCTCTTTGGTTCAGCTCTCGTTTGTGTATACGATCGAGTGCGGGCGCTAGCCATTTCGCAGTCTGGATAGTTAGGCCCGTTGCGGTACTTTCTGCGGCAGTCCATAGGAGCTCATCATGAGAAAAGCATGGCTGTCTTCGGAATAGTTGCAGTCGCTCTACACCTGAGAGTCCGAAAGGTTCCCAGTCATGAGGCGCAAAGTTGACGGCCTCGTTGAAGTTGAAGCCGTGGTTGAATCCAGCATGGTAAGCCTGAGGGAATGTAATGACGAGCTGACCGGCTCTTTGGTCCAGGGCATATACACGAACTCCAGCTTTCTTCAGCTGTTCCGGGGTCAAGAGTGTGACCAACTGGAAGAGAAGATCGGGTTGGGTTTCGAAAAGTTCCGGCACAGCTTCTTTCATGGCGTTCTCGAACTTTTCAGCATCCTCGCCTGGGATACCATACCAAGTCTTGGTTGCGCCCAGGTGTTGGTAGTTGGCAGAATAGGCATAGTGGTCCTCGTTGTGCCAGCAGAATGTCGAGAAGATCATACCAACATAGACCCAAGGAACTGTCATGCCAGAGATATCGGATTTGATATGTCTGAATAGACTCTCAGGGTGGAATGGAAGAACATTGAGGTTCCAGGGATCAGTCGCATACGGGTTTTGGGGGTGCCTCTCTGCTGTCGGAAATCCTGAACCGTGAGTCGTGCAATGGATATCGGCTCCGTACTCGACTTCAACCGTCTCTTCAAGGTCGGCGACCAATCTCCAGAACTCGGTCTCGACATCCTCCTCGGTGACAGGTCGATGGCAGTTGAGCTCGTGATCGAAGGGCATCTTCTTCTCAAAGTATCCCTGTTTAAAGTCGTTTGCCTTTTGCTGGAACTGTTTGAGCGAGTATAGGCCTCCCTCTTCAAACCCGAATTGCCCATCTCCAACAAGACACCGTGCGCAATTCCATTCGGTGTCGGGCTTTCGCTTCAAAGGTGGGTCGAGACATGCTGGATGGTATGAATGATCACAGGACTCGCAGATCAGTAGAGAACCAGCATCTTCACCTCGTCCACAAGTTTCACATTTCTATAAAGTCAGCACCTCTACTTTCAACGCCCAAATTCGACTTACTTCGCCTGGTGGTGGTGGCTCTTCTCGCGGAATCCTTGGTACTGAAGGACGGAATGGCGTCATGTGCGATCCAGCCACAGTGGGTACAGCATCTACGATAAATGTTAGTCCACGGTCATGGAACCAATGAAAAACGGGATCGGTCATCACAACTAAAATCCCTGCGTTTGGTCTCGACGTCGGAAAGGGAAATGCTCTGCGATGCGACAGTGTGGATTGACGACAGGGAAAATGAATACAATGCTTATCACTTGCCTTTCTTGAGTCGCTTGCTGCGACGGCTGCTAGCCCCCTCAGAATCCTCCTTGTCGTTATTATTTCTGGCCGAGTCAGATAAACTTTCACAGCTAATTTGACGTTTCAGCGTTGTCTCCTTAAGGCTGGATGCCCGATTGTCTGGAGTGTTCTTCGCTGAAGATGCAGGGCTGTCAAATCGCTTAGAGTCGGGGGTAAAGCTTTTTGGCTCACTAGTCACACTGCGATTGACGCTTGTGAAGCCAGAATTCGCAGGGGTAAATCCCCCAGAGTTGACAGCAGTAAATCCTCCAGATGTAGGTGCTTGCGATGGGGCTGGTAAATCGGGCATTGGAGTGTCGCCATCTGTTTCGCTCTTCACTCCAATGATACTGGCCTGAAGGGCGTCGGAAGCATTTCGCGCTGGGGAGTCACCTCCAATACTGAGGGGCGTGTTGACATTTGATCGCTTGACTGGAGTTTGCGCAGGGCTCGGTGTCAGTGGCCCACCGTATTCCTGCTCCAGCTGCTGGTGAACTCCAGGCTTCGCCAGGCGGAGATAGTCTTCGTATGGACAAAGCCATCGCTGGTAGGAGTTTTTAAGGGATGTTGAAAGTGAAGACATGATCTTGCCACTATATCCCAGATCACGACCAATTTCTGCCCATTTCTTGTGTTTACACACCTTTTCGAAGCCGCCCCGAGACTCGACTGCTTTCTTCAGTCTGTAAAGGTCAAGCGGCTTCTTGTCAACATATGGTAAGCGATGAAGATTGGTGCCATGTTGCTTATGGAATTTTGAAAGGCCATCAAGATATGTAAGATTAGCGCGTGTACCTGCAATATGTGAGTCGAATGTTCAAGTAATGTGGTCAGAAAGCGTGAAACACGTACTCCCTTCCACCGAGTTCAACTCTTGTTTTCGGGTCCTAAAATGGAATTTCTAAATAATTAGCACGAGCCACCAAGACAGCTATCGCGCATTGATAGCTTGAACGCGCTGGGAATGCGCCGAACTGTCGCACCTCGGTGTCAATGGCAAAGTCTGGATTCCAAGAATCAGGTGGAATAATCTTGCAGATGCCAAAGTTCTTCGCTTCAGGTGTGATTTTCCGTAGGTATTCGAAAGGATCTCGCCATTCCTCTTCGGTTGGACAATATGTAGGTGCCTCTTGGAGGCCATGTGGGCGACTTTGCTTGATGACTGGCTCTCTGACTGCGGTAGGCTGCCCACGACGCTCGACAGAGGTCAGGTCCAAAGGAGTACTCGTGAGCGAGCTAAGAGGTGTCTGCGGATTGATCGGGTGGTATCCGTTAGAGTTCAGCTTGGGCTTCGGTTTCGATGAGGAGCCAGCAGTGGCACTAGGTGAGCTTCGCGTGCTTGCATTCGTGCTGTGAGAGCCTGTAGGGGCTACGGCGCCAACAGTTGGTACTGAAACCATGGTGAATGTGAATAGCGATGAATCGATTGGCGACAATAATAAAGAACGTATTGGGGTGTCGGTCGAGCGTTACGATTACGCGGCGTGCGTCGACTTCATACTCGGGCAGGCCGTATCGTCAATGAATCACCGGCATCGCAGGCTATAAGGTCTCAATCGCGACGAGAAACCAGGCTGTGTAGGGTCGTGAGAGTAGAAAGTATCCGCAATCAATTCGAGTTGAGTTCTGAGCTGTACTGTGATGTTAGTGGTAAGTTATACGTGATTGAATGATATGGAGAAGGGAGCACGAGGAAGCATGTCCAACTAACACGGGAAATTATACTCACGAGGAACTCAATATAAAAAAGGCTGGGTGTGTGCGTACAAGACAGAATATCGTGGCTTTCGAGTCGAGTCGAGTCGAGTAGTCGTGTTTGGATGTTCTTTGTGGTGTTGGTACAAGACCAAATAAATGGATGCCACTCGGCTAAGGCTGATGTTGAATGAAAGAACCAAGAGTGAGGAAGGAGCGGAGGGTGAAGGGTGAGGGTGTGAGTGGGAACGGAAGTTGGGAAGGTGCCCTGGGAATGGGTCGAGGGAATCCTAGATCTTGGAGGCGCGAGCGACGAGGGACGGTACCTACACACAAAGGGAACGAGAAGGGACAAGCTTAGGGACGGACGAGGGTGTGATGGAAGGGAAGCAAGCCCAGCCTACCTAGGTAAGAGGTTCCTGGTAAGTGCACCAAAGTGGATAGTAGGTACCTCTATTTAGCACATGCCTAACGCCAGGAACAAAGTACCTATCCGCCGCCCTTGTAGCCACTGAACGGAGCAAGGCCCGGTGGGTTCGGACCACTAAGTACAATGATTGCAGAAGCTTTTCTAGATAACTACAACACTAAAATGATCGTCAACTGGTTCATTTTCTTCTATCCATTGTCTCCAATTCGAACCATGTTTTTTATGACCGATTATGGCTTTGTTGATCGTTTCAGCGCTCAAAAACGCCGTCCTGATACAGGGACCCGAAAACTCATGTGGCGGACCCACTAGCGACGACATCCGGCCGGTGCCCCCATTACCGAGAATATCGAGCTGTCCACAAAAGTAACATGTCCGAGACAAAGGAAGATATCGAGCTTGGAAGCAAACAATGTTGCTCAGGGCATTGGTTGATGCGATGATGCTTCAACTCAGAGCCTGATATCGAACCTTCGACATAACCTTATGACATTACTTGGCGAAGACCAGGGAAAACACCACAGCCTTGTGAGGCATATTGGTCGACATTGGATATTACAATATTATGACCAGCATCAATTGCACGTCGAATGCACAGTTAAGCAATCTGACAGAAGCACAATATTTATCTTACGGCCACGTCGTCATGGAGAAGGAGGTATCCGAATGCGGCAGAGCTACGGTGACATTGAAAAAACAGTCACGCGCTGACTGGCATCATCATATTCCTTGTCCAGTGTGTGGCTGCCTTTGTCCTTTGTCCCACTGGTATGGCGGCCCCTAAAAGTCTGACGGCCACAGCGACAAAAGGCGGGCCCAGAAAAAAATCCAATCTGATATCGAACTCTCAATGAACAGGGGTTAGTTAATAATTGACCACTAACGAACCAATCATGTCGAGATGTCGTTCAGCGCAAACACCGGGGTCCTGGTCAGCATGATTGCGTGGGGAACCCGGCCGGGGAGTACCATGTGCGAGGTTGAATTGCAGTCAAGAGACAGCAC
Source organism: Fusarium sp. NRRL 53497 (assembly GCA_013184445.1). Classification (NCBI taxonomy): domain Eukaryota; kingdom Fungi; phylum Ascomycota; class Sordariomycetes; order Hypocreales; family Nectriaceae; genus Fusarium; species Fusarium sp. NRRL 53497. The sequence goes on along the minus strand of JABCJZ010000058.1, from coordinate 88,258 downwards.
CCAAGGATACCTATCTCAACTCTACGACTTCAATGTTAGAATTCGACACATACGACCTTTAATCCAACGACCTATCATCAAGCTTGGTGGGGACACGGCATTAATCAGAAACATACTCGCATAATATTGAACAGTACTAACTCAATCCTAACAGCCATCTAACGAAATACAGAGCGGGTATCTTCCCATCTAACGCCAAAAGTAATACCGACATCCGCACTATAACTGCCTACTCTATATCTTCCTCAGCTTCAGCTTCAGCCTCTATTTCCTTCTTCGTACGCCGTCGCTTCCTAAGCAACTTCGTAACCTCCTTCGGTCCTCTTACGCGAAGAGTCAACTCCTTCATCATATCGCTCCAATTGATCTTTCCACCACAGCCAGGACACGTGCATGATAGAGGTAGCAATATCGCCTTATTCTCATCTTTGAGGGCGTGTTTACTCCAGCAGTCAAGGTGTCCCATGGCTTCACACCCGTCATGAGGACACATAGGCTGCAGTCCTTTACCTGATTCCAATGCTTCGTGGCAATGGACGCAATTCCCTTCTCCTTCAAACTTTACAACGTTATGTGCCTTTTCGACGTAGGGTTTTATAGGCGAGTAGTCAAGGGGTAATGCGTGAATACCCCATGGTTCCGACCCTTTATCTGGGGCATAGTCCGTAGTAATCTTTATGCCTTCTCGTGGCGTTGCATCAAGAGACTTGAGCCACTTGTCCCAAGCGGTCTTGGACTCCTTGACGAAGAAGTGCAGGGTAAGTGGCCAGCGTGCAAAACTCGACACACCAACAAGCAAATGAAGATTGGAAACAACGGATCGCAAACTGTGGATAGGCTTTCGTGATTTCTTCTGTCCTTTTTTTCTAGGCGCTCGTGTAGTTATTCGTTCCTCTGTTGATATGTGCGTCGTCAAATGAGGATTCGTCAAAGCCCATCTGTAAAACTCAAATCAGCCTGAAAATTTCACACAAATCAACCTTGACTCACTCAAACTTGAGAGCAGCAATGGAACTTGGAAATCCCGTTATCACAATAATAGTCTCCCATGGTCGTAGTGTGTCTTTTGCCGTTCGCACAGCTCCTCCGCGGGCAATACCGTTGTGCTGGTTCAGACGTCGAGGGGGATGTGGCGTGGAGCCTATGTAGATTGATGCATGTCGTTTTGTCGAACGGAGTACGTATACTACGTAGAGAGCTGGAATAGGCCTTGAGAGTTGGGACATGGCTGTGTGAATGATGGAAAGTGATAATGTTTACTTGGTGTGAAGGTGAGTTGGAGGGGCGATGAATTGTCATGACTAATCAAGTCATGATGGCTTGACCCCTTCGACCATCACCAATTCACATGAGCAAAAGACAGCTATCTTGATCATATTAAACCCATGGATTATTTTCCGAGACTCCTGTCTCTCACATTCTACCATACACTAAAATACATCTACAACAAACCCTGCTTCTGCAAATCATAGTAAACCTTCTCAGGCATGACATTGCCCTCTCCATCCTCCATCTGCACCACGCTACCCTCATCAACCCGCGTGCGCTTCTTCTCATTCTGAATCTTCTCCCACAGCTGACCCGCCTCTTCAATGCGCGTGATATCCCTGAACAATGTCGTGTTTGTTATGCCAAGACACTTAAGACCGTAGATATGTCGCGCCTCGTTGAAATGCTTGTCGAAGGCTCGTCGTCCCATGTAGACAAAGTTTCCGCAGATCTCGCAGGGAAACTCGACTCCCAGACCGTGGAGACGGTATAGCCAGAAGGGAATTGGCTTGCCATCCCAGGCGAGGGGCAGCTTGAGAGGATTGTAGATTCGTTCCTCGCCATCTTCATCCTCGCCATCGCCCTCATCTTGTGCCTCCTGGGGTGTTTCGTCGGCGTTGAAGAGGTTCTCTAGCTCTTGTGCGCGCTCGCGTTCTGTCATGCCTTGCTTGCGCTCAACGTTAACTCTGGTATCGCTGCGCTCGGTGCTCATGGCGCTGGCTAGTCGCTTCACTCTGTACTCTCGCTCTGCTACCGCGCGCTCTTTTAGTCGTGTCGCTGATACGTTTGAGCCATTGACAGGGAATTCTTCCTCCTGGCGTTGTTTCCTCTGCTCTGCTGCCTTGATGTGTTTTCGCCCTGTCAGATGGTTCTTGTAGACATTTTCGTTCTTGAACTCCTTTTGACAGTCTTCACACCATACAGCATCTGGTGTGCTGGTCTCCATGGCAGTGCCGTTCGTTGATGCAGCGTCCTTCTCCCAGCCCTGAATCTCGTCTTTCTCCCATGCTGTTTCGAATTCTTGGTCGAAGGATGCGAGAACCTTGTCCACATTTTCCAGCGGTCGGGTTCGTCGCATGAAACTTTCGAGGTATTCTGCTAGTTGACCGACGTACTTGAAGTACTGATCCGTCAACTTGTTCGGTCGCGTGACACCGCCATATCCTGGGGCAAAGTTGTCGAAAGTCTCGAGGTATTGCAGATATGTGAGTCGTCTGACATTGGGGAGGTTGAGGTAGGCTTCGTGGCGGGTGGTTAGATCGAAGAATCGTCCGTAGGCTTCCTCTCCAGAGAACAGAGAGTCAACAATAGATGGCATAGGCTCTCCATCTGATCTCTTGACCTGGTATCGCTGCTCCGAGTTTTCGGCCTGCTCGTAGGGGTATCTTTCGTGATGATCACGGACGTCTTTGAGCTGCTTGTAGAACTCGGCGAATGGGTCGCCTGTACCGATCTGTTGAATCTCTTGTGCTCGGACACCGTTTTCGTCTTTGTAGATGTCGAGAAGGTTGCTTGACTGGACTTGAATCTGGTCTAGTAATTGAGAAATCTCATGATCTCTGTTGAGGCGATCGCGGATCTGAAAAGTTAGCGGACGAATTGTCAGACGTTTGGTTCTACTCACATGTCTAGGTTCATCGCGAATGCGATCAGCGATACCTTGTTCAAGGCGCTCTAGATCCTCATGGATGTAGCGCTGTTCCTCGAGAACGAGCATTTCGGCGGATCTGTAGTATTAAATCTCTAAAGGATATCGAAAAATGAGAAATACCACAATCCTCAGTTGCGATGGTAGATGAATGAGTTGAGCTTGATGCTGTCAAAAAATTACGGAGCCTGTCGCGAGTTTCAGTGGCGTTCAGGCGCGCAATTCCCGACCGAAGAATATCCGGCGCGCGTGTTACGTCGGGTCTTTCTAAAAGCTCCATTGGAGACCAAAACTTTGACCCCAGAAAACGCCCCAACTTCATCGCGAAAGCGTCATTCTTTATCTATTTCGCAAATCTCATCACAAACACACGCAATCATGGCTGAAAGCGCAGGAGGAATTGATCGAAAGGCCGATGAGAGGATGGAGTTTTCAACTTCCAAGGAGGTTACGGTCCATCCTACATTCGAGTCCATGTCGCTGAAAGGTATGTCGCAAGGCTGTGTTTGCAGCATGATCTGGCTAACATTGTTCAGAGAACCTCCTTCGCGGAATCTACGCCTACGGATACGAGTCGCCTTCTGCTGTTCAATCTCGAGCCATCGTTCAGGTCTGCAAGGGTCGCGACACCATCGCCCAGGCCCAGTCTGGTACCGGAAAGACTGCAACCTTTTCCATCAGCATGCTGCAGGTCATTGATACTGCAGTTCGCGAGACACAAGCTCTGGTTCTGTCACCGACACGAGAATTGGCTACCCAGATTCAGTCCGTCGTCATGGCGCTGGGTGACTACATGAACGTGCAATGCCACGCCTGTATTGGAGGTACCAACGTTGGAGAGGATATCCGCAAACTCGACTACGGCCAGCACATCGTCTCGGGCACACCAGGCCGTGTGGCCGATATGATCCGACGAAGACATCTCCGTACCAGACACATCAAGATGCTGGTCCTCGATGAGGCCGATGAGCTTCTCAATAAGGGATTCAGGGAGCAGATCTACGATGTTTACCGATACCTACCCCCTGCCACCCAGGTCGTGGTCGTCAGTGCCACTCTCCCGTACGACGTTCTCGACATGACAACCAAGTTCATGACCGACCCCGTTCGCATTCTCGTCAAGCGCGACGAATTGACCCTCGAAGGTCTCAAGCAGTACTTTATCGCCGTGGAGAAGGAGGACTGGAAGTTCGACACCCTATGCGATCTCTACGATACCCTGACCATCACGCAAGCTGTCATCTTCTGCAACACCCGCCGCAAGGTTGACTGGCTCACTGACAAGATGCGAGAGGCAAACTTCACCGTCAGCAGCATGCACGGCGACATGCCTCAGAAGGAACGTGACAGCATTATGCAGGACTTCCGTCAGGGTAACAGCCGAGTTCTCATCTCGACTGATGTGTGGGCTCGTGGTATCGATGTTCAACAGGTCAGCTTGGTTATCAACTACGACCTTCCTAGCAACCGTGAGAACTACATCCACCGCATCGGTCGTAGCGGTCGATTCGGTCGCAAGGGTGTTGCTATCAACTTTGTTACTACCGAAGATGTGCGCATTCTGAGAGACATTGAGTGTAAGTTTGTCCGAACCGAGCTTGACTCAGAACGAAACTGACTTTTTAGTGTACTACTCTACCCAGATCGATGAGATGCCCATGAACGTTGCCGACCTCATTGCATAAGCAAAGAGTCAGTAATCAGCTGCATCGTCAAAAAAGAAAGGAACGCCGCGTCGAGAGTACGTGGTGAAGAGCGTGGAGGAAGGGGGCCGTGTACTATGCTTAGTAGGTTCCCATCCCGTCTCCGTCTGTTGATCACAACTAATCCAGGCAGATTCAAAGTGCAGCAGTTAAACAGATTGTCAAAAGGAACAGATGTAGGGGGCATCAAAACAACCCCGAATTCGGGCCATGTAGTAAAAGAATCAAAAACTTGACCAGAACCTGTGATTTCTGTCTTATCTTGTCTGTCGCCCGAAGTTTCCTAATTTGTATAAGCACCATCTTGATCTAAGTGGGTGTGCCACCATGATCCTGGTAAATTTTGATCTGTGCCGAAGTCCAAGTCCAATTTTAACGTTTCTAAACTGTCATCGCAATGAGAGCATGAATCTTTTACGTGATGGATTGCTTTTCTGATCAGCATGAGATCTTCCCCACGGGGTAAAGAGAATGCAACATCAACATGTTTTGAAGGTTATTGCGTCGTCGTTGTGTTTTTCTGTTGTTTGACGTTACTTTTATCTTTATGACCTAAGACCAGATTGGACATTCTACAGCTGCAGGCGTTCAGCCCCAGGAACATGTACCGTACTACGTATTCTTCCACACCAACCAGACTCACCCTCTGCATTAGCACAAGTTTCTACCATGCATGACATTCTCTATCCATATCTTTCTAGGTGTTACCTAAATCCAGCCTAATTCTGACACGTCAAGATGATTGCCCGGCCCGTATAGCTCTGTGGACTCCTATAACTCCCATCCTTATCATTCACCGTTAGATAACAACCCTCCTCGGCCGAGAGAATCCGTGCCTAGACTCCCACCTCCAAATAGCCACGCTATACTGAAAATGGTGTATACTTTGCAATTTGCAGAATGCGGGGGTTCTAACGTACAAGGAACAGACATCCCGGTTGTACTTCGATATCTGGGGTAAAGATAAGTGACCAATATATAAGACGGTCTATATCCCTCCATCACATCAATATCAACATCAACAAATCAATCTATTCAGTTTTTCTATCTGCCAGAGAATGCCCACAACCTTCTTCACTATATATCCGACCATCGACTCAAGCTCTGGCGTACCATGGAGAAAGCAACACCAATGAACCAAGCCGAACGCGATGCCCTCGACCTCGCAGCCCTCGGCCATGAGCAGGCTCTCACCCGCAAATTCAGCATGCTGAGCATGTTATCCCTCGCCTTCTGTATCCTCGGTACATGGGCTGTCTGTGCTCAGAGTCTTGCTACGGGTATCCAAAACGGCGGCCCTGTGACTTGCCTCTGGGGTCTCGTCCTCGTTACACTGTGCAATGTCTGCATTGCTATGTCGTTGGGTGAAATGTGCTCTAGCATGCCCTCTGCTCTTGGACAGGCACTGTGGGTTGGAAAGCTTTGGAAGACTTCTGCTGGACGATTTGCGAGTTACATGACGGCTTTCATAAGTACATTTGGGTGGTGGTGTCTCTCTGCCTCGCAGATCGCTTTCATGGCACAATTCGTACTATCCATGAAGCTCATGTTCGACCCTGAATGGACTGGCATGAATAACGGCTGGGTTCTCTTTCTGGTATACACCGGAATCAACATCTTGTTTACATTTGTAAACTACGTCGGATGCCGATCTGAAAAGTTCCTCCCCTGGTTCAACAACTTTGTTGCTGTTGGATTTGTCGGACTCTTCATCGTCTTCTGCCTAGTCCTTCCCATCCTTGTTGGAACGAAACCAGACCTCGAATTTCAATCAGCGAAGTTCGTCTTTGGACAATGGCTCAACGAAAACGGTTGGAGTGATGCCGTTGTTTGGTTTCTTGGTCTCGTTCAGGCAGCGTATGCTTTAACTGCGTATGATTCTGTCCTCCACATGGTCGAAGAAATCCCTGCCCCTCGACGAAATGCCCCGAGAACAATGGTAATGGCTGTCGTCATGGGTGCTATTTCAGGTTTCATCTTCTTGGTTGCCGTTCTTTTCTGCATCCAAGACCTCACTACAACTTTGGATCCTCCCTCCGGTTTCCCCTTTATCGAACTCGTCCAGAACGTATGTGGCCTCAAAGGAGCTGCAGTGCTGATCGCCTTATTCGTCTTCAACGGTTTCGGCCAGGGCGTATCGATCTTGACTTCGTCTTCGAGACTTACCTGGAGTTTTGCCCGTGATCGAGGTCTTCCTTATGGCGATTACTTCTCCTACGTTGACCCATACTGGCAAGTCCCAGCACGATCTTTGATTCTTCAGGGAGTCATTATCAATATTGTTGGACTATTGTACCTCTTCTCAAGCACTACCCTCTCAGCCATCTTGAGTGTTAGCACCATTGCTCTGACAATTTCATACGCGATCCCTATCGCTGTCTTGATGGCTGTTGGTCGAGATAAATTGCCTTCAGGGGGAGAGTTTGGCCTGGGCAGATTTGGACCAGCGCTCAACATTATTTCTCTCATCTACACTGTCATAACGACAGTCTTCTTCTTCTTCCCCGGAACGCCAAACCCCGGTGTCTCGGATATGAACTTCGCTATTGTTGTGTTTGGAATTATGTTGGTTATCGCTCTCGGGTTCTGGGTTATTAAGGGCCGCAAGTCTTTCTTGAAGATTGAAGATTTGTCTGATCACGTTCTCTATGGCCAAGGAGAGGATGATCAACCAGGAAATGAAGAGTTGTCTGAAAAGAGATGAGTCTTGAGATAGCTGTGCAGACGGGAAGTCGATAATGCATCGAATATATTCTTTTAATCCTGAGGTTTATATCCCTGGTTTCTTGATGTTCAACTATGCTGTCTTTTCAACTTTTTACCTCAGTGAAAGAATTCTTTCATCTCTGGGTCCGTAATTGTCTTTCCTCCCGCGATGCCTGCTCTCTCAGCTCTTTCAAGTGTCTCGTCATGTTCCTCGCGTATAGCCTCCCCCAAGCAGTCCCAATTATCGGTGTCAACATAAAACTGCAGTCCTCTGTACCAGTAGACAAGATCTTGTCTGAAACTGGCTGCTTTCTTGCTGATCAGCGCGCCCAGAAGCTCTGTTGCGGCGGACGAGTCTCTTTCTTCTACTGCTTCAGAAATATCCTTAAGAATTGACATATGACGGTCCAAGTCGCGGATCAACAAGTCGAAATAGAGCTTGATGAAGTCTTGTTGCTGAGACAAACTTGGAAAAGGATAAAGCAGCTTCTCCTCTTCATTGGAGATCCATCTCAAGCTGCCCAGAGCAGTGTTGCCATATTCGAGGTCCCGAAGCTGCGGGTCGATGTTCTCGAGGTTTTGCTCTGCAAGATAATTGACGACATCAAAGTTTTCAGATTCAGCCGCGCAATAAAGGATACCTCGTCGGTTGGAATCAATGGCAGTCAGTGATGCGCCTGCACTAACGAGAGCCCTCAGGACGGGAAAGTTGCCCCGAAAGGTCGCCGCCAATACTGGTGTTCTACCGCAATCACCTTTCCCTTCGAGATCAGCTCCGTGATCCCGCAGAAGTTGGATCATCTTCTCGACTGTTTGTTGATCTGTTTGCCTGGCAAGTGAAAGGAGGTGCAGGGGGAGTTCACCAGTTTGGTCGGGCTTTGATACAGACGCTCCTGCCTCCAGTAACAAACCGACACATGCTGGGGACGCTACTTGAACAGAAAAATGCAGCGCAGTACTGCCATCGTTACTCCTCTGATGAATGCATCGTCGGCACTCGCCATACTGTAGTAGCTTGTGTACCATTGCCTCGGACCCATATGAAGCAGCCAGCATGAGGGGTGTGTTGCCCAAAGCATCTCGTTGATTGATGTCTGCCTTGGCCGCTAACAACTGCTCGAGCCCCTTAAAATTGTTGACTAAAACTGCTAAGTGAATTGGAGCACAGCCAAGCTCGTTAAGTTCGTCAATAGCCCAAGGTTGTTCTCGTAGTGCCTCCTGCACTCCGCCCTCGGATGCGGCTATATGAACTTTGGTCGTGCCCACCTCCTCCCAGTCATGGACAAACGGTAATACTTTGCTTATTGCCATATCCAATTTCCTTTCATCTGCCTCATAACTGCATCTCATAGCTGTGAGCCTATAACCTACATCTCTATACCGCGTCAGTGTTTATTACGGCTCTACCACATGCGAACATACCTGGGTAGCCCCTGATGCGGTAATATATTTTCCCACAGCTTGAGGAGTATCATAATGCATTCTGGACTCTCAAAAAATATGGCAAGCTGTATGTTCGGTAAGTCAGCGCAGCACACAATGCGCAGCCAAATCACCTACCGATATCAAGTCTAAACCTGATGTACCCTTGTCATCCGGAAAGTATGCAAACCCGTCTCTAATGCGATTTTCCAATACAGACGGTAACTTGAGCGTCCTCCGCAGGTCCTCCATTGAGTCGAGATTCCTTGACGGGCGCAGGGAGCAACTGATACTTGGTCCTCTGTATGCCTGAAAAGAGAGGATTCCTGCCCAAAGCCATTTGGGTAGGGCAAGGGTTAACTCAACCCCAGAACTAGACCTACATTGGTTGTGGCAAGCGTTGTCTGTGCTTTTATACCGGACGATCCAGGAACCGAGTAGAGGAGTTGTCCAAGCGCCGTTATGCTCTCGTCGGCTACGGTGACAACGGCACTGGCAGTTTGGACCACACGAACGCGAACGTGTGCCAAGAGGCTGTATCGTCGTTACACTGACAAAAGTCTCCTCCTTCGTAGCGAGGACACCGCGATCGGAGGTGGCTGTCAAGGATGGTCTTGGAATCACGGTTACTCCATGTCCATCTATTGTTGGTAGATCTGATCTGTTGCGCACTTCCTGGATCCCTGGTTGTGGGCTTGTTGTTGCATTCTTAGGGATGGGATGAGGTCCTTCAAGTAGTTTGGGTAAGTTTCGGGAGGTGTTGTGAGTCTCTTGTGTATAGTGAGTCAACTGTTGTGTAACGCGGTGGAAGAGTCTGTTGGTGCATTAGTCGAAGCACATGGTTCAGAGCCATAAGAACTCACACTTCTTGCCGTATGTTCCCTCTATCAACCATTGAAGAAACCCGAAAAGTAATCGCCATGTGCAGGTTTGACTTTGTAGCCTGGACTCTCTCTCGAAGCTCTTCGATCTTGTTGGCATCAGAGAACCACTTCACTTTATCCGTGTAGCGCTTCGGATCATGCGCCTTGCGCGAACGCGAGTATCTCTCCACAATCTCGTTGAGTTCCTCCAGTATCTCTTCAAGCTCTTGGATTGTCAAGGCTACCAGTGGATGCTCTGTCGACCCATGAAGCCTTTGCGCTGGCATCATCGGGTCTGTCTGTTCCTTTGCTTGCATGATGAAGCAGTCAATCATAAGTATCTGCCACCACATCAGCATGGGACATATCCACACAAACAGGAATGACTTACTTCCTTTCTTAGCTTGTTACACTCCTTCTTCATCTCAGAATTTTGTCGCAAAAAGTCGATGGCCTTGAGTGACCCTTTGACCGCCTGCACCAGAGCGATAGAGCTCGCGACGGCCCCGAGAATCTCGAGGCCCGACATGATAGAGATCGCTCTTCAAGATCGGAATAGGAGAGGTAGAATTTGTTCGTAAAGAATGAGAGTTAGATGAAAGGAGAAGAGAGAAGCTGCGTGGGGTTGACCAGACGATCCTTGAGAGCCTTACCAGGCTGTGCTGATGCGAGGCACATTGCTCTTGGAAGTTGCCATCCAATCACTAGAATGAGCTCCAAAAGCTGCAAGACACTTACCTAGGAAAACTATCGGTTTCCCAAAGTCTAGTATTTCCCACTTTTCCTTTCTATTTTGTTGTAGATTGACAAGACACCATGATACTTTTTCCATCGAGGATGAATGTTATCTCAACAACCTTTGGAATAAAGAACTGATGCCGGATGCACTTCGATCAAAAGTTCTCCCAAGAAAGTACATGACCAATTATTCGCGAAATCACAACCAATTACATTTGTGGCGTCCCATTGCATATGCATCACCCAACACTGCCTGTTTCTTAGGCGGTGAAGGGCATACAGCCAGACATTTATACAATATACCCTTTCAGTAATGGAAGGTCGTCTTATTATTGAAGCGTAACCAATTCGTTCTCTCTTCAAACTACACTGTTGGTGATCGAGTTGATGAGTCTGTCCAGAACCTACCCGAGACTGGCCAACCATGCTTCAAGCAGGGACATGGACTGGACTAACAAAAGAAATAGTCGAGTGTCAAGTACATTACTATGTTTACAATTTAAGACAGAATTCACGTCAAGGTAAAATGAAATTCGCCAATTGAGACAACTGTATGATCGCCCTTGCTCCCGTTTATACGCGCGGCAGCGTGATCATCTCTAAGCTTAAACGCGATGCAAAACATAGCTTATGGCAATTAACCGGCAATCGGTTACAGATCGAAAGTCTATTTACTCTCAGACCAATACTAGTGAAGCAATTGCTACACTCATTGCTTGTTGGCTCAACTTGAACGTCAGAATGGCGTGAGGTCTGTCTAGGCTTTAGAACTGCTTACTCTGGTATTGTGTCTCGAACAAACAAATCTCCAAGTGTATGAGCCAAGGCCGAAGATTCACGGGCACGTATCAGTGCACACTGGTAGGCAGTTTCAGATACCTACGCCATTTGGATCCATGAATCCATGTTCAGTTTAGTGTTCATTAATAGCTGCGATTTAGACGACTGAGATTCAGTTATGGCTGTTGACTTTCTTCATCCCAAGAGTTAGCATTGAGTTTATTCCAATGCCCAAAGGGCTCAGACATTTGTCCACTACTGTCTCTCCTCTCTGACGTAACAATCGTACAGTGATTCATCCAGACTAAACCCTGACGGAACTGTCAGTCCTGCAGGAACGTCAGTTTCAGCTCTGCATGCCCCGGAAACAGACAAGCTTCGATCCATCTAACACCCAGAATGTCATTCCAAAGCCGTTTTATCGTCATCTTCAACTCCTCCCGAGTCAGCCACGGGTCTTCTGTCTTCCAGAAAACCTCCGTTAGTTAGGACAAAAGCCGTATTCTGAAACCCAAGCGAGAAAGTTTAAATGACGAGAACAGTCTAGGTTACCGGCTCTCTGGTCGCAATGCAACGAAGCGAGTGTGCGGTTGGAACGGATCATCGGAGGGGACCTCTGTTTCTGGCCATGGCTGAAACGGGCTGGGATAACCATGCGAAAAGTCGTTGAGTCTAAGGGTTGAAGTAAAAGGCGCAGAATGTAACGGCACAGTAGAAGACGTGTGCTGGTTATGATGCGATGGATGAGAGGGATGGGTGTTATTCGGATAAGATTCTATTATCATGCATGGAATGGGTTGACAGCATGGGAGCATGCAGTTCTGCGGCACACGAATTCCCCAAGGTGTGGTAAAACGTGGTAGTCTAGTAGTGGTTTACAGGGGATAAGATAAACTGCTGTCTCATGAACCCTGAAAGAGTCTTTTATCTCACCTTTTCTTATGGTCTTCTCTCTTATCATTCATGTATGGATTAATTGTCACATGCACCCTCAACCTCAGCTCGGTTACAGAGTCAGAGAGTCTATCGGATTCAACAGAGACTATGGATCAGATCAGGTCATAACCGCGCGAACTGGAGATCAAAGCGCAAGAGTCATGCAAGACAAAACCGTCCAGAGTCTGGGGCACGGCACAGACACCTAGGACAAGCTAGCTGAACTTAATACTGAAAGCCCGACGCCACCACATGGGCATCAGATACCAGGCTGAATGAGAGTTTCCGACGGTGAAGAGAGTATCCGTAAACGTCGGAAGGTTGCCATGTGGGATGGAAGGGCGTTGCATCTAGTTAGCAAAGTGTAATATAATGTAATGTAATTAACGGAACCGAGGGTGTTGTTCGGGGAAGAAATCCGGTGACAGGGGCTTTTATTGGGGATTTATGAAAGCTGGTAAATGACTTGTGATAAAACAACGCAAAATGCTACTGCTATTGCTACTACGTAGTACATGAGACGCAGATATACGACTTGGAGGAGTACAGAGTATCGTATTGTAATATCGGCCAAGTCAAAGACCTTGCTTGTCCTACCCGTTCGTCCGAGCGGAAGTAATCGCAATAATTAGGCAGTGCGGAATGGATGCAAGATTAAGTGTTTGCGCAAATCAACTGCTGAAGATCACTGTTAGTCATTAACGTTGAGTTTCTCGGGTCGTTGAAAATGTCCGGTGTCTGGAATGTAAACGGCGGCACGTTACTTTCAACGAGGCTGTGAGCCATCACATTCGTGAGCCCTTCTCCCGAGCTTCCATCCCATCCCCTAATCTCGCTGCCAGTAACTATTGACGCTCATGATGAGTTCCGCTCCGCCTAGCCAGGAACAGGAACGACGACCAGGATCAAAGAGTCGGAAAGCCGCCCCCGGTGAAGCCCCCAAAATGGCTTGGGTCCGCCCGGGGGAAGACGATCCGGGCCGATGATATCAAGGGTTAGAACCATTCTTGGTACCAAGCGTCTGTTTTCTGTTGTCAAATGTCGAAAGGAAGGGGAAAGGTTCTTTTGCTTGTCGGGCAGAGTTGTGGATACTCGTAGACGATGAGATCGACGATGCTGTAAAGTTTGGAATATGCAAAATCAAGGACATGCTGTACAGAGTACAAGAAAAGTCCATACTTATTGATTTGTGCGATAATATCAGAAATAAAGTTGTGATATATTATGAACAAGTAACGTCAATCATGCTCGTGCGTGCGGGTGAGGCGCGGATTGACAATGCACAACATTAAAAGACAGCATCGCACAGACTCTTAACAGCGCCGCTATTACTATCAGGGCGACCAATAACCGCCAGAGACATTTTAATGGGGGGGAAGAGTCAGCAGAAGCTTGATGGAAAGAGAAGCCGTTATGAGCAGACCAGAGAGCCTTGGGTTTACCCCTGACTTGTCGAACTAGTCCCGGGTGATTTACCAGGTAAATTGACTCCCTGGTCTAGTCTGCTGCCCTTGGGCTCTGTAGGGCCAAAGAGGCAGGCCGACCGCAAGCTATTTGTTGTTAGAGGGGAGCGAATAGTGAAGCCGCGGTTGTCACTAGGATGGTCAGTGCTTGGTAGATCAGCGAGGGGGACAATCTGCACAAAGCAAAGATCCCGGGATGGGATCGACAAGAACTAGTAGATCATAGAGAAGGTGCTTTATGATGACCGAGTCAGTAAGTAAGCGACTGTTTTATGAAGTTACAGTAGAATGTCTAGCACGGATAACGCACACATATTTGGAAGAATCACTGTAGAGACAAGTGTACCTGAACAGGGATCAAGCACCGGGGAAGAAACAAGGGTTCAAAATGTGACAGTGTGATTGTGCCTGGGCGACTTGCATAGAAAATCGCAGGGCTTGACAGCAACGCAATGACAAACTTTTGTGTGGGTAGTATTGAGGCTGACTCGGAAATCTAGCACCAGAATAGGATGTTGTGAAGGTCATAAATTGGGCGAGTCATTATCACCAACCTCTACGGATACAGATACTCAGATAGGTAGATGACTTTGTTTAATCTGCATCAGATAAAAAGACATCACAATCACAATCACATTGCATATGGTACTGTATGTCTCATTTCTCTTGTTCAATTCAAGTTTCTTCCTTCAATAGCTACGGGCCGTCTTGTCTCTGATGCCACGTGCGGTTCCGTCCCCTGCCATGTGCTGTAGGATTGAGGTGGGGTTTTAGTGAAAGAAGCAAGTTGATAGAATGATCAAGACTCAAGTAAGCATAACAAGTTGTTGGTTATCATCAGTGTAGCAAACAGATATCTTGTTTGCTACATCTCTCTCTCGCCTTGAACAAAGGAAGGTAAAGTCTGGTTGGGTGGTTCACTTTCCACTTTCCACTGATTTATAGGCTCACCAATTTTAACAGCTTCGCTTTTGCTTGCTTTTTCCCTTCTCTAACATTTTCGAATCATGTTTCTTCTTGGCACCTCGCCCCATTCGACAATTTCCCTTCTGTTTGGTCAAGCCATTCTTTTTTTCTTTTTCTTTTTTCTCGAAAAAAGCCACTTTTCTCTTTTCACTTGACATTTCCGACCGATTGGCGTTGTTTATCGTACACTTTCTTTTACCTAGCCTACTTGCCCTACCGTCGGTGAGATTCTTTAGCTGCTAGTATCGGTTCATTGTGGAGTTGATCTCGTCCGAGTACGGATACCTACGCGCGATTGATTGCAGTGGACGGACATTGGACATTCCAGAATGTCTTACATGTGCCCGTGCCGATGATAATTCAGCTTTCAATCGCGGTTATTGTCTCGCTTCGTGCCGATCCCTTTCCGAAGCGATTATCCTAAGACTTTAAACTGCGACATTGACGATTGATTGCTCAGGCTCAACATTTCAAATCGCTCGTATTTAATGTTAGTGCTTGATCTTGGCTGGTCCGTCACCCGCTAACATCGTCGTCCGTCTCTTCTTTATGCAGTGTAATGTACTTGACCAGGCGCTTAGCTCAAGGTAGCAGGCTGTCATGAATCCTCTCATGACTCGTCGCGCCCATCTCATTTCCGTCCATCTCACTCGCCGTCAATCAGGACGAGCCGTCCCCAATAGTCTGTCTAGCTGATTTTGGGAACCTATTCAGCAAGGCTGTCTGTCAGTTAGGTTAGCATCACATCCTGCAGCCAGCCTGCAGCAATGGTTCGCTTCTACCTTCTGGCTTCATTTTTATTTAAGCCAAACCCGAATCAGCCTTGTTCTACAAGATACGCTATTGCATCATAAAAATTAACTTGACACTTTTGCCGAGCAAAATTGTCGGTTCATAATATATTCAAGATATTGAATCTGAACGGAGCCGCTTCATAATTCATCTCCAGTTTTGAACCTAGCGACATCAATAAACAACCTTGTACGAAAGGTTGCGATTCGGAGAGCAACCCGCAAGAGATCAAAAAGCAATCTAGAAAGCCAAGAAATGATCAATACGCCAAAAACGATCGACTCGTGAGAGAAAGCCATCTAACAAACGCCAAACAAGCTCAATAACCGTCGAATTCAACGAGCGAAAAATAGTTCAGCCCCCCAATCAACCACCAGAAGCCAACAACAGGCAGAGCATCCTTCAATCATCCCATCCCTGCGGATCCAATCCCCTTGCTCCCTGCCCCCGATCGTCGACGGACTGGACTCAGGGGCCCCAAACGACGCTCGGTGTCCATTGCTTGGGCCGCTGTTGGGTCTAGCTCCAAGCCTTCAAGCCCCCGAATCCCCGCAGAGTAGTCGAGGGTCTACCCCTGACGCCTCTTTTTTTTTCCTTCGCTCTTCTTCAGCCTGTAAGGGTAGGGTCTTGGTACGGGTGTGGATACACTTCTCTGTCACTGTACCGCACTGCACTGCTCTGATGAGTCTGCTCATCTGTTCTGTTCCGAGATGCCTGTGCTGTGGCCCAGGTAGCCTAGGCCACCCTGGTCAGTCCCAGTCAGTCAGTTCACTTCATCCATGGCTTCTTAGTTTAGTGTACCTTAGGTACCTTACCTACTTCTCTTCTGATCTGGTTCCTCAAAAGCGCCGTGCCCCGTCTTCTTACCCCCATCCCCTTCCCTTTTGTCTACTGTTTCTCTTTTTGTAGTTTTGCTTCTTCAGAGGCCAGCATCAGTATCAGTCAGTAGTCACTGATTCAAGACCTGTCAGATCTCAATTGCTGATACCTTGCATCAAAGACACGAGGTATAACGCCCGCGCATCCCGCACTCTCGCCGTCGAATCATTTCTCGCTTCGTTCCGATCCTCGACGCACCCACGACGCACGACGCTCGTCCCTCTCTCACCCTCTTCCGTTCTCCGTCCGTCTCTGCTCGCTCGCGCACTCACGGACCCTTCCCCTCCAGCGTCTTTAGACTTAGAGGCCCCACCTCCCCGAAGACTCTCCAGCTACTTTCTCTTCTGGTCTTTCTATCAGCTCAGATTAGAATCTACAACAAACACGAATTTCCTCGAATTTGTACAACAAGCTGTGTAACCGTATTTCCCGAGAAGCCCGTCAGAATGGGCCTCTTTTCTCGTAAAGACAAGACGCCAAAAGGCGACCAGGCCATCAGTACCTCTCAGTCAAATGTGAGCGTAAATTCGCACTCTTCGAGCTTGAGATCACCTGCTGCTGGTGCCAACCGCAACCCTCTCAATCGAACTTCAGCTGCTAGTACAGGCCCAATGTCTCCCGTCAAACTTCCAAAGATCGATCTTCCTCGACCTCCCGACCCTCAGCTCGACCCTGCTGGTTACTTGCGAAGTCTCGGTGCTGTGAGAGAGCGAAGCAAGATTGTCACAGACAAGGCGCTGCGCAATGAATTGAAGCATTTCGATGTTGATATGAGCAAGTTTCCTGATGTTGTTACTTTTGTTACTGGAATTATCAAGGTAAGTTGCGACACCAGTAACTAAATTCATGGCTAATAGCTTATAGCGAGACTACGACGCCCCTTTCCTCAGCATTCCCGGTCACGGTAGATACCAGCACTTTGCCGTTGGCGGTCGAGATCGTATCGCCCAGCTTCTTTCCACCTGGCCTACCAATGTGGACAACACAGAGCGCTGCCGACGTCTGATCGATCTTTTCCTAGTCAGCGTGCTTCTAGATGCGGGCGCTGGAACTTCCTGGTCATACAAGAGCAATGAGAATGGTCGCGTGTACAGGAGATCAGAGGGCATCGCAGTTGCGAGCTTGGAGATGTTCAAATCTGTGAGTTGAGTACAGATTTCCTGTCGCCTAACAAATGCTAATACCGACAGGGATTGTTTTCTGGAAACCCCAACAACAAATTCCAGGTTGACAAGGATGGTCTCAAGACTCTCACTGTCGAGAAGCTCGCTGCTGGTCTTCAATCAAAACCAGGCAACGAAATGGCCGGTATGCAAGGTCGCACTGATCTTCTGGTTCGTCTTAGCGAAGCTTTGGCCGCTAAAGACGATTTCTGGGGATTTGAGGGCCGCCCTGGATGCTTAATCGGTATGTACCTCTAAATGCCTATCGCGACAAAGCTAAACTAAGCTAATCTTCTGCGTTAGATCATCTCCTTGGCCACCCCTCAACACAAGCATCATCCATGCTTATTGTTCCCCTGCCCGTCCTGTGGAACGTTTTAATGACCGGCCTCGCCCCTATCTGGCCCACAAACCGAACTGCGATCAATGGTGTTTCTCTCGGCGATGCTTGGCCCTGCCAGGCTATGCCTCAACCTGGCCCATCGTCCAAGGTTTCCGCTTTCCCCAACAGCTCCAACGCCGCTGCTTGGGAGTCTATTCTACCTTTCCACAAGCTCACCCAATGGCTCACCTACTCGCTCATGCAGCCCATGCAACAGCTCCTCAAGATGCACTTTGCCGGAACCGAATTACTCACTGGTCTGCCCGAGTACCGAAACGGTGGTCTCTTTGTCGATATGGGTGTCATGACCTTGAAGAAGGATGATTTGGACAGGGGTCTCCAGAATTACAACGAGTGGGTGCAACGGACAAGCGGAAAGGGTGTCGAGGTAGCACCCATGTTTGAGCCTGGCGACGATGTCATCGTTGAGTGGAGAGGTGTCACAGTCGGTTTCCTCGATATGCTATGCGTTGAGGTCAACAAGGTGCTCAAGCCAGAGCTGGGCGGAAATGAGTTGACTTTGGCGCAGTTGCTAGAGGCTGGTAGCTGGAGGGTAAGTTTCTCTCACCTATCATATCAGACATGGATCAGCCAGTATACTAACATGATTAACCAGGGTGGCCGCGAGATTGCCGAAATCAACAGACCTAATACCAAGGAACCCCCGATCCTGATTGAGAGCGATGGCACCGTATTCTAAGGCTTTCTATATGCCCTTCTTGGTTGTATTACTGAATGAAACACATTACGGAACGAGAGGTGACAGGTACACACACACACTTGGGATAGAAGGAGAACAGAGCAGAGCGGGAGCGGGTGGAAGAACTGAGCTTCAAGTTTCTCTCTTCGAAAGCATCAGCATTTTTCAATTTATCCATTACCAGAGGATGACATGGCCCTTCGAGGCCGATTTGGTTTGGGGTTTATTACTACAGTGGCAAAAGAGCTGCGGGCGGAAAAGGACCACGGCAGGTTTGCCTAGTTTATAATTGAGAGACAAGTCAAGTCGTTAAAGGCGTTCGTTTACGCTTAATCATTTCATCTTTTCGTTGCCTTCATGTGGGATGGTTGTTCTATTACATCGATAGATACAGATACATGCTAGATACTCTACTGATCCAGCTCTTGTCAACTACGCAAAGCTCCATTGTATCTCCCGGTATATCATTCGCTCTCCAATGCTATTATACAGTCCTGATCCAATTGAACAGTGTACAT
Source organism: Fusarium sp. NRRL 53497 (assembly GCA_013184445.1). NCBI lineage: Eukaryota > Fungi > Ascomycota > Sordariomycetes > Hypocreales > Nectriaceae > Fusarium > Fusarium sp. NRRL 53497. The sequence goes on along the minus strand of JABCJZ010000058.1, from coordinate 69,330 downwards.
GTTATCCTTATTTTACAGTTGGTTGATACAATCGCTTATCGCTTGTACTTCTTCTCAAACTCCTCACGCTCCAACTTTCGTCGCATATCCTCAAGCTTGCGGATCTGCTCCTTTCGCTGCTTCTCGGCTCGCTCCTCAGCAGAGCCGCTGTACTGGTTTGTCATGTTGCCGACTTGATCAGAGACGCTCTTCTTCATGTTGTCGAGGTTATCGGTTAGACGCTCACGAATACCCTCTAGACCAGTGGCTTGAGAAACCCGGGGAGCTTTGTAAACAGGCTGCTCGATCTTGGGGATGGGGAGGTCAAGAGCGCGACGAACAGCCTCGTTGTTGAAAACGGCGGCGGTGACCAGGGTGGACGCTCCGGTGGAAAGCATCATGAGGTTGACACCAGCGCCAAGGAAACTTGTACCGATGAAAGTGACACCACCCATGACATACATCATGTTCTTCATCATGGCTTTTTGAGAGGCGGGTGTGTATTTGGCGTTGAGCTAAAAAGTTAGATGAGATTAATGTTCATGAGGCCGGGAAACTTACCAACAATGTGCCGATCAGGAGAGCTGTACCGACAGCAGGGAGAGCATAGAAAGGATCAGCCACCGTAAGGTCATGGAACCAGAGGTAGCCAGCGTCCTCCATAGAAGGGACGGGAATATGGATCATGCCGTTGATGACTCGGAATAGACCGAAACTGAAAGGAATCTGAAGGAAAGACCAGAGCATTTGGTTCATCTCGGCTCCATACTGCTTACGGACCATGTTGGTGAGAAACTGTCCCTTTTGTATCGTCTCACGATCGCCTGTCTGATAACCCTTCTTCATAAGTTCCATACCCTCCTTGCCGCGAGGATCTTCCTTGAACTTGTTCATGGCGGCGCTGAACTTGACACTGCGGAATTGAGGGTAGACCATGGCGACACGTAGCAACAGTGCAGTTGCGACAATGGAACCACCCCAGCCAAGACCGGTATATACGTGGACGTGCTCGAGGACCCATTGCATGACTGATGTAGGACCCCAGCCGTAATCGAGGCCAATCTCACTCAGGAAACCAATGTTCTCGGGCATAGTAAGAATACTAGGGTTGGCGAGGTCGGCGATGTTTTCGAGGTCGAATTCGGAGGGGATGACAGAGGAGGGCTCAGCGGCATGGGTCATATCTGAGACAGTATCGGCGGGAATAGTAGAGGCTTCGTTGATGGCGGGCGTAGGTTCGATGGTCTGTGGGGGAGTAGGAGCCTCAGGTGTTGTGGTGGCTTCAACGGCAGGCTCTTCTGTCTTTTTCTTTCCATAGATGTTGTAACCCCACAGGGAGAGTGACCTTGATGAAGAAATGCCTCCCAGAACAACAGGCGCCGCAACATTCTTGATCCCAACTCTTGTCCCAGCCGAAAAAGGTGTGCGGGCGTTCCTCAACGCTGTACCGAATTGTCGAGCATCGAGTTTTCGGCCGAGGGTTCTCGAGGACATCTACAATTGTTAGTCGTGGTATTAAATTGGCTACATGGGTGTAACACACAGATTGGCCGCATGGCCTCTGAAGGGTGCCCGAAGGCAGAGAGCGCACAATTCCTCGGCTGGGAAGCATTGCGGCGGTGATGAAGTGGGATGTCGGACAATAAGTTGCGCGATGTTGCTGGGAATTTTTTGGAGGTTTTCCGGGACCGGCGGGTAAATGTCGGGTTCGCGATAGTCCGTCGCCGATGATCTCCGGATGACCTTGTCATTGTCATTAGGCCTCGGCCTGTGACGAGTCGATGCAGTGATTAGAGTTGCGAGACTGATTCGAATGGTGATAATTGGAGTCGCTGCGTTCGAATGCGATATTTACATTTTTGAACCGCCGGTGCAACGAAACGCCACAATCCATGTTCCTGTCTAATGATATAATCTCAAATTATTTAACATGTATGCATTCATCCGTCCCTGGTCTTTCGTATATGATGATTCAGTAGCGATGGCTCGTCTTGAGGCGTCATGGGCAAAATCCCTGAGAGGTGTAAAAGCTTTCCTCCAGTTTACTCCAGGCTTGCAAAATCGTCCAGCGAAGGGCGAGGAGTGTACTGCTTTTCTCGAAGCTCGATACCAGGTCCGATTGCGTGGGCTCTTCTTCGCGAGAGGGGGAAGACCTGAAGCTGTTAGTAAGGTTCACGATAACTCGAGGCATAAAGTTGCTCAGATATAACATACCTTGGTACCTCCCCAACCTAGTCTGAAAGCAGCTTCATGAGCAAACAGCTCTCCAAATCCAAGCATCATGCCGTTGACAAAGGGTAGTAGCAGGTTGATGGCAGCTCCTCGTATCAGAGACCACACCGTTGGGGGCTTGTAGAGGATGACGGGAGAGTTTGATGAGGGGGGTGAAGATAGATCATCGCCGCCGTATAGTTCGCTGTCGGAGTGAAGTGTGACGCCAGACTCGGCGAGGTGGTTGTGTTCGTCGGACATGACTGAGTTGAAGAGTGGATGGTCGTTCAAGTGATATGAAAATGGAGAACCGAATCGTATGAATCTTGTTTGTTGGTGGTAGTTTTCGCTTGGACGAGCTACGAAGAGGTTGTGAGGTTGTTGATGATCTCGGCTTCTGAATCGTCGCGCTTCCCCCAGATCGTTACGTAAGGCTGCAGGGGTACCTATGGGTGGGCCACTTGTGTCACAGGCAAGGAAGGTGGGGTGAAGGAACCCACCACCACCAACCCAGAGCTTCCATTGCTTAGAGGTGACGAGCAAGCTGCCTGCCTGCTTGTCTTTTACTTTCATCAACAAAAACCACATTGACATTTGCTTGTCTTTTTAATCTTCACAGAACCTCCCTCAGATCTACCACTATATCATACCCTTGTCACACCCGACACTAGATTCAACCGTCTCAGCTACCCCGCCTCATTGTCAACATGGCAGACCAAGAAGCCCAGATCGTGGAGTTTGCAGGCCTGAGCGGCGCAAGCCCTGAAGAGGTTCGCATTTTCCCAGCCCATATAGAATATTCTTAACTAACGCAACTCAGGCCAGACAGTATCTCGAAGCCCACAGCTGGGATCTAGCCGAGGCCAGTAACGCTTGGTTCCGTGATGCCGAGGAGGACAGCCGCGACACATCCACAGCTCCCGCTCCCGACAACTACACCGGTCCTCGAACCCTCGACGGTCGACCAGCTCCAGAGGCTGCCAGTAGCAGCCAGCCGGCGCGCAAGTCTGCTGCTTCACAACAGAAGAAGAGGGGAATTGCTACTCTAGGATCTCTTGGAGGCTCATCCCACCAACACGATCATGGCGATGACGACGACGAGGATTTCGATCCCGAGGATGATGATGGTCGAGGAAATCTGTTTGCAGGCGGCGAAAAGTCAGGACTGGCTGTTCAAGATCCTCACCAAGAGGGTGGCCCTAAGAAGATCATCAGCGACATTCTCGCAAAGGCCCGAGCGTAAGTGATAAGGTGTCTGAATGAGAAAACAGCTAACAAATTAGCAATGCTGCTCGTCCCGAATCTGAAAACGAGGCTGGACCATCTGAGCCAACTCGCTTCCGAGGAACAGGTCAGACCCTTGGCGGCGATGGCGTTGAGAGCCGTAGCATCCCCGATCCTCTCGGCCCATCCCGCCCTTCCAATGCGGAACCTCAGGAACGAGTTCTTCACATCTGGCAGGATGGTTTCAGTATCGATGATGGAGACCTTCGACGATTCGATGATCCCGCCAACCAGGCCGACCTTGCTTTGATTCGAGCTGGCCGCGCACCACTTCACCTCATGAACGTCCAGCATGACCAACCTATCGATGTGAAGCTTCATCAGCACGAAACACCATACCAGCCTCAGCCAAAGAAGTACAAACCTTTCGGCGGCTCTGGCCAACGACTTGGAGCTGTTGTACCTGGCGCAGAGAGCTCAAGCTCAAGCTCTGCCGCCCCTGCTGCTGCTGCCCCTTCTTCTAGTGCTCCATCCGTCGATGACGCTCAGCCAACAGTCATGATCCGAATCCAGATGCCCGATGGCACACGTCTACCGGCTCGTTTCAACACTACTCATACTATTGATGATGTCTACGGTTTTGTGCAAGGCGCATCACCAGACACACGAACCAGATCATGGGTGCTCTCCACCACGTTTCCCAACAAGGACCATACGGACCGAAGCATGGTTCTTGGAGAGATGGCTGAATTCAAGAAGGGAGGTACCGCTGTGGTCAAGTGGACTTAGATATGGGTTGAATGGCGTTGAGGTTGATTTACGGGCTGGCCAACAGTGCATCCGGATGCCAGCATTGACTGATAGAGGTCATGGATAGAATCACAGGCAGCTGAATGCAAAATTATATTGCAAATGATCGATGTATGCATATCCGATAATTATACTCCAAACTAAAGTCATCACCTAGAGTGGTATCTCAACACCTAACGCCAAATAGCAAGCCATACGCCGCGATAACTCCCAATATATCTGGTCTTGTCACATTAGGCGGCGATTGCGTTGGCAGATGGAATTGAGGGTCCGTCCAGGAATCTGAAATGCTCAATAGCAATCTGACAATTGAGCATGGCAGCGTTAAAACGAGCCTCTCCAGGCGGAAGCACAACCATGAGATAGGTGTTTGTAGTAAACTTGAGGATGAACAGACTGAATCGGTTACCAGCCTTGTGCTCCATACGAATAAACTGCTCAGCATTGCGCGGTGTGCCTGTGAAGCGTGAAATACTCTGCTTGAAATGCTTCATGATGTTGGACATGCGCTCCAGGCGGTCCTCAGTAGGGTTGCGTTGGCCTTCGGAAGATGTCCAGGATGACACGGCAAGGAATGATGTGCGTTCGAATAGAAGGAGTTCCTCAGCTTCGATGGCAAGACCCAGATTCGCGAGATTACGCTCGATGACGGAGAGGTTAGGTACGAGATCGTGGATAATCGACGCCCAGGCCTTGTACAAGCTCTGATCCCAAATTGACGTTGCAAACGGCGTAAGCTCAATCGACGACGCAGCGATACCGACAGAGTTTCCGTACTCGAATGTTTTCTGCCGCACAACGCGAATGCGCTCGTCGTAGACGGACTCGCGTGCCGTGGGAACCACGAGATCCATCTTGTGGATGAGGATGTAGATCTTTGCAGCGGGTGAGTATTGAAGCAGGGCTGATAGGATGGACACGTAGGTGGCGAGATCGCGGTCAACGTCGCGGGATTCAATGTCGAAGACGTAAATAAGGACACCGACGTTGGAAAAGACGTGGACGCGCTGTTGCGAGAGGTAGTTTTCCATAAAGGCCTCTTGACCACCGCAGTCCCAGAGATTAAGGGTGAGGTTTCCGAGGAACTTGACGTGCGAAAGATCGATATCGATAGTTGCGCCCCTGCTTCATCAGCGCATGCTACCAAGGTACAAGAGGGGTGAACTTACAGTCTTCGTGTATCGCGTGCGATGTAGTTGCTAAAGATGATACTCCTCATGCTTGACTTTCCGGAGCCGGACTTTCCCATGAGCAGCACCTTTTTCTTCTTGGGCTTCTTAACTTCGCCGAGAAGTTCGGGTGCGGGCTGGGATTCCGCGAGGGAGGTGTCGATGTAGGAGGCCATGGCGTTTGGTGGTGGTGGTGGTGGTGGTTGGTGATGTGGGAAGAAGGTGGAGGGTTCAGGTTGGAGGGGAGCTTGGGGATTGAAGGGTACCTTAGCTTGTGGCGCTTGGTTGTTTGGGGTTAGTGGCCCGCCCCCGGATATCGAAGGATGAAACGTCTTGGCTGGGTTGTCTTGCAAGCTTATTAGTATAAGTAGAAGTATAGATATAGACATTTCATCAAGATTTATTCCAGTGGTTAAGTGGTCTTTTCTCATGTTTTTCTGATCCTTAAATTGCGGTGGGATTTACTGACGACTTGCGTGCGATCCGAACGGCCCTCTCTCATTCGCCGTGTTGTAAAATGAAGATATCAAGCGTAATGTTTCATGCATGCTCTTTAAGCGACGGGTTTGTAGCTCCTGTAAGTGATTTTAATTGAAGTCTATGGGCTGATTTTATGTTCTGGTCTCTTTTCATGTCGTCACAAAGCCTCAGTCCTTTATCGCAGTATTGATGGCCCAGGTTTGATGATACGGCCATGGCCAATTCAACTGATAGCAATTATAAGTTCTATCACCACCAAAATGGATACTTTTGCCCTCCAAGTTTTATAACCAGATCCTGTTGTTAGTACTGCATGGTCCAGAGCCATCCGTAGATGATAATCCCAGTACAATATCAAGTAGCAGCGCACGACCCTGAGAACGAAGCACTGGAAGTAATGAGATACAAGACCTCATATACTCCTTCAATTCCCATTTATAACCGTCGCCTACTTTTAGAGTATTTGTCTTTATTACATAGTCGTAATTCTGGCACTCAAGGCTCAGCTCTTGGAGATGGCTGCAGCCCGTTGAATGCAGCCATTCTCTACTCAGGACTCGAATGCTTAGTTCACCTCCTCTAGGATATATGTTCAACTCATATATCTAAGACATTAACTATAGTAGCCTGAATCCCTCCTGATAGATGGCTCCGACTTTTTTAAAAAAGAATACGATAACTCTCCGACTCTCCATCCCGATTGTCGGCAGATTGTTTAACAAATCGTGATATCGTGAGATGCATATGAACTGCGCTTTGTCAATCACTAAGCCAGACGAGAGAGAGGCCATTGGTAATGAAGCCCGGCCATTCATACTTGTAGGAATTTTAGAATTAGCTGTTCATCGCTTGAGTTATCATTCCCGGAGCCTGGCACCGACTGCGGATCGGGAATCATGGGACCCCCAGAAGGTATACAACGGGCCAAGACCAGTCGTGTTATATGGGGTAAAATGAACATTAGACTGCCAGAATACTAAAAAGAGGAAAGTGTGTGTATTTGTACGCTTCTTGGAAGTGTGAATTTGGGAGTTTGGTTCGTCAGTTTGCGCTCCTAAAGTTTTGATGTTTTACCCCAACTAACAATTAAGACTTGAACCATAAATTGTGTGAACACTGTTACTTCTTGATATGACAGATGACTAAGAAGATCGTCTCTGCTTCGCATCCCTGAGATTTTTTCCATATCATCCCTCTATATACCATTCAACGTCTAAATACAACCTTCATCACTGTAAGCCATAGGGTAACAACCTAAGCTCTCCACGAGCTTAAGCGACTGGCCTAACGTCACCATCCAATCCTAGACTGCCTACAAGCCAAGAACGGAAACATTATAATGCGCTAGAACTGTACAAGTATAGCTTGGAGAATACGCAGAACGGCGTCAATAGCATTGAATGTGAACTCCATTTGCAATAACAAAAAGCTGAGTACAGGGGTATTGAAGGATATATAAGTGCCCTCTCTCTAAATCGCCAACCTATAACTCCCTCCATCAAAAGAAAAGAACCGCCTAAACGCCTATAACTTTGCTCATTCTGTCTAACACGGGGATTGTCTCCCAGTCGATGGACCCGCTGAGGTATCATCGTTGCCCTTGCTCACTGCTCCGGTGAGTATTCCCCATACATTTGATGTAGAGGTCTTATGGTCGACGATATCTCTGGGCAAAGTTAGCGTTACAGCCTCTTGTTATAGAGAATACAACTTACACCCTGTTATGCTCACTGCCCCCGAAGAGGGCGTGGTCGTCAAGATAGTCAAGTCGGCGAAGACCATCTTGATCGTTACCAAAGCTAACAAACTGAAAGGTAAAAGAAGTGTCACTCATGCCTTTACTCTCCATTCGCTTGAGAACTTTGGAGATGCAGGCCTCAACACCTCTGTCCTCGATAGGACCACCCTCCCAAATTCCATCTGTCAGAATGATAACATTTGTCGGCCGCCTGGGATCCACGATATTGGCATCTGTGAAGATTTGGTTGAGTGAATGTCTCATATTGCAGCGCGTCTCCGCCTCGTTGCCACCCAGCCATTGACGCACTGGGGCAATGAGTTTGTCCATCCGATGCAAGAATTGAGGCCGACGTGCTGACGGATATCGTTTGCCAGGCTTTGATGTGAAGCGGATTTCAGGACCTAATGGATCGATCTTCTTGACGAGCCAAACTAAAACCTCAATCACCTTGACGACATCACGTTCCACAGAACGCATTGATTCAGAATCGTCTATCACGAAGATGAAATGTCGTCGTCCCATCCGATTACAGAATCGTTCGTAGCCGTCCAATAAATTCCGTTTAGTATTGTTTCTCCGGTGGGTGACCACGTCGTCTACGGTGAGGTTCCCGTACATACTCGGCTCATTCTGCTGGCTTGGCGGGGCGAGTCTGTTGGCGTCTACTGAATTTCTGATAGGACTCTTGGAATCTGGAACAGAATAATGATAACCATCTTGAATAGGTATTGATCTGTCTGGCTGCTTTTGAAAAGCCAATGCATGTTCAATGCTGAACTCCTTCATGGATGCCTCCGAGACAGGCGAAGAATGATCTTCCAATTCAGCAGGTGCTTGAGTATTACCATGGATCCATTGGTGTGATGAGTGACGATCAGTTGACGTTCCGTTGTTTGGAGATGTCCGGGTATTGATGCCAAGGAGGTTTTGATTATGCATTCTGGGATGATTCGAGGCCTGGCTCATCTGCCTCGTCGTTTCTGGATGAGAAAACATGCGCCGATGAGAAGTTTGACCTGATGGGACTATAGAATCCTCCATATTCCTCGGCGACTGAGTCAATCCAGCGTTGAGATATCTAGAGTGAGACCAAGTAGGCCCGTCAAAACCTCCTGGACTTTGAGTAGAGCTTCGAAAGAGATCGCGGTAGTGCCTCTCAAAATCTCGCCAAAGAGCGATGGGAGAGCCTCTGTCGTGGACTGGTACGAGCATTCCTCGCTCAACAAGGTTGCAAACGCTTCGCGACAATGAAATCTGACCCTGTAGGGCATCAACAGCAGCCGAATGCGACTTGACGACACAAGTAAGTGCAGTATAGCCATTGTGAAAACATTCGCCGAAACTACTATCGACCAGAAGCTTGTAGTGTGTTGCGATTTCGTTTCTGCGATCGTTGGCGGCTTCATCAAGGGCAGCCGTACCACCAGCAACCCAAACGATAGACTCGCTGATGACACAACCAAGAGACCATACGTCAGAGGCTAGGGGAACTTGTCTGAAACTCTTAGCTTGTTCTCTGAAAATCCTCGCCGCTTCAGGGGAGCCTGATAAAAGGTTAGTTAGTGGTAGTTTGGTTAACAGTGATGGGCATAGTTACAATATGTCCTATTTCCATCATTATCGTGCAAACTGGATTCGTCCTCATCCATAGGTTGAATGGGTGTTGCAGTGTCGAAATCAGCAAGCTTCATCCGGAAACCAGCAGAGAACATGCCATGTTTACCCGGGTATACCAAAATGTTAGCAGGCTTGATATCCCGATGAGCACTATGAATATTAGTACCATCAATAAACAGGGTTTTGAGATTGTGTCACATACAATCCTGTTCTTTGGTTTGGATGACCGCCTCCAAGGTTCTGTATCTTGTCGATCGCTTTGGTGAGGCCCATCAAGCCGTACAGGAAGTCCTTTCGTTCCTCTGGTGTAGCTGGGGGTTCGTCGCGTTTGAACAATTCGAGTAGACTGCCACCGCTTGCATACTCTAGGATCATAAAGCAGCGGTTATTCTGCTCGAACGAACCCAGATATTTTACAATGTGGTCGGAGGATTCGATCGCCACGAATGCGTTGTATTCATTGTTCCACGAGTCTCGCAAGTACTCTCTGTCTTGTGTGCGATACTCCTTGAAGACGACCGTACCCTTGATATGCATTAGGAACAGGGACATGGAGTCTGGAATAAAAGACTTACGGTAGGACTCCATTCGGGATCATAGCATTCAGGATACAAAGTCACCACCCTAATGATCGATTTAGAGTGGTTAACTTTGGTCGTTCTTCTTGATACATCCTTGATAGGTAAGATTTGCCGAGGGTGGATGTGTCGCTTGTCCATAGGCGTGTTACTCGAGAAGACAACAGGGCAGAACATCCATTGGTTTTCGCAAAACTCGTCCATATCGTCGATGAGTGTTGGATCGTCTCCGAAACAGCGCGCATTGAGTACAGGTAATTGTTGGTCCTGGTATCCATTGGAGGTGAAGTGGTTGATCAGATATGTCCTCCCAATGTAGACGAGAATGGAAAAGATGTTCAGGTAACCTCGTTCAATAGTAGACGGGAGAGCATGAATGCTATGGTCGATAGCTTGGGATAGACGTTGCGGACCGCCCTTCTTCCACCATCTTGTGGTCACAGCAGGGCTGATGAATGGAGTCTCGTTATCGTCGCCATCGAGTCCTGATTGGAGTTCCTGGCGAACGTATCTTATGAATTCATGGTGGCGGTCGTCGCGCGGATGGTGCTTGGAGGGAGACATGTCGGCTATGCTATGAGGACTACAAGAGTCTTCACAGTGAAGAAAAAAGACATTGACTCAAGAGATCCAATGTGTAGGTAGTTATATGCATGTGCGGAAGGGAAGTTGCATGGTTATGAGTTATGGTGGGGGAAGATTAAGGTTGGTCGGAAATAGACAGGTGAGATACTTGAAGTAGTTCGCAGCGGTAAGGCGAGTGCGATGTTCTGACACAAGGCATTTCCGGGTCAAGCCAAGACGGGCCATTAGCTGCCAGATTGGTTAGGGAGGGTGTGTATATGCACACAAGGCTCTACAAGGCGGCGGTATTGCCCACCCTTAGCGAACAAAACCAGGCTATGTTAAGATGCCTCGATAGGCGCAGCCACTCTCCATTCATCGAAGCTCCGTCATATCGTATGATGGAGATCTATTCAACTGATGGTCTACTTTTAGAGTGGCTGAGACAGCAACTGGTGGAGATGGTTCACCCAAGTTGAGGCTCTTTTGCAATGAGACAACAAGTGAAATGAAGAAGCACTACACAAACGTGGGGGATGAGGGGAGACATAGTGGTGTGCTCGTACAGGCGTGGAGAAATCAGGCTGCAACCTAACATACCTACATATGATACCACAAATTGACTCAATAAACATGTTCTGCCTAATGTGAGGTTGATGCACCACTAATGAGGCTATTTAGTAATGTAAAAGTCTATTGCCTGCAAAAGAAATACTAATAGTAGAAATATAGTGATAAAGAACGGAAAGGTAAAAGAACACCACATAGCTTGCGCTTTGTTTCTCTGTTCTGATCTAAACCAAACCCGTCTATTTGAGCGGCCTGCGCATCATGAAAAGGATAAACATCCAAATAATGACTGTTACAATAGTGATGGTGGCGGAAAGGCCAAAGAAGAGACCAAAGACCTGTTTGTTCAACTTCCATGGCGGCTCTTTCGGGTTCAACTGAGGCCATTCAAGGATGCCACTCTGAAAGAAAGACTATGAATGTTGTTAGAGTGAGTAAGATAAGAAAAAGAGCTGATTACATACAGCCATGAATGTTCCGGGGAGAAAGATGAGAGTTACAAATGTAATGATATGCATTGAGCTCGTCTCTCGCTTTGTCTTATTGGCGATGTTCTCCATGTTTCGCGTGGACAAATGAGCACTCTCGGCATAAATCTTGTTAATCTGAATAGTTTTATACTGGAGAATAGTGTTGTACTAAAATGGTCAGCTTAAGGTCTGTATTATTGACTAGTAACTGACCATTTCCTTGCTCTCCTTGACGAGCAATAGCAGGGCATTGAGCTGGGCCTGCCGCGACGCAATATTGGCCTCAATATTCTTAGAATGCCGACAAAATTGAAGAAAAGAGTCTTTGCATCCGTTCTTGATTTCTTTCAGGGCAGGGATGCGATACTGAGTCATGAGACACTGGTAGTGTTCTCGAATTTGTCTGATGACTTGGTTGTTCAGCTTAAGAACCAGGAGCGCTTCTTGAATCTTCTCCAAGCCTTGTTGTAACCTCTGTAGCTCGTCAAAGGAGAAGACTTCCAGTCGCTCTAACTTTTTGACCCTGTCATTAAGATTGGCCCAAGGATCCTCTTTCTGACCAGAGGTTGCCCTGCCAGACTCTAGAGTCATGGTGTGAGATAGGCCCTTTGTTGGGGAATCAGTCAGCCCTGTTGCAATTTTGAAATCTTTTCTGACACCAGCTTCGTCTTTTATGGCAGGTGTTCTCGCCTTGTCGATGGTTGGCTTGATTCCACCAAAGAGTTCGTTGATGTAAAATAGCCAGTCGTCATCACACCAGTCAAGAAACATGGTCAGAACTTCGAGAGAAGAGGAAAAAGCCCGGGGAACAGTCTCCATAGCCTTTGGCTGGAGAGACGAATTCTCACTTAAGGCCTCTTTAAAGAGCTCCTCATTTAGAGAATTCCCCTTGCAAGTTATCCAAAACGATTGACCGCTCTCAATGTCAAAAGAGTGATATACTGCAAGCTGTCGGATTGCCCATGTTGGACAAAGTTTTGTCGTGATTGATGTCGAACTCTCCACTGACCGCAAGACGAATGAATATCTGATTTCACGCCCTGAGAGACCCATTCTATCAAGAGGAAGAATAGTCTCGTTAGGCGAGAGCAAAGTGTTGTCATCGTTAAATTGAGGAAGATTACGCCACTCATGTGCAGAGTCTGATCGTCGGAAAGAGTATAGGCAGGACAGGAATGAAGGTGGAATTTGCTGATATGTGCAAAGATACTTGAACATCTTGATCGGACATTTTAGTTGGTCTTTAGAAGACGAGGATTGGATAGAGCTAGATTTGTTAACCTCTGTTTCGAGTATTCATGAGTTTACTTACACGTATCTCAGCCTTGGGGCTCTTTTATTTGGCTTGAGACGAAGTGTTAGATCTTCCATCGTTTTGATGTCTCCCGGGAGGGATTGACAATTGCATTGGGTCGTGCAGTCGCATGTTTCAAAGATCTTGAGAGAAGGATCGCTAGGCCTGGGATGAAAGATTCGCGATGCCTCTCGATTCCAAGTATCAGCTATTGCTTGGCGAGATCTGGTACTCCGTCTGTTGCCAGTAGCATGCTGGGGGTAGTTGTGAGAAGCATCGCATATCCTGTCAAAGTACTGTTCTGTTTCGGATAGCTCCGGGGTACTGACGACACTATTTTGGGAGGACATAATAGCACGTGGGAGACTGAATCGAAGAAGTTGTGGATTGGTGACTATAAACTTGCCGATGTCAACTTGTTTTAACCTTTAGATGGCAAAACTCCAATTACACAAAACAGGGATTTAGAATGCATAGCCAAGATCATATGTCACGAGAATAATTGAGGGAGAATGCCTGACAGTGTTTTAGGAGGGCAATAAAATGATGCCCGTTAACACTCAAGGTGGGAATGTAAGAAGCAGAGATAGAAAAAACAACGGGTATGAGGCCAGGGGAGTACCGACTCTGAAAGGGTGGAGGCTGAGCCTCGGGGGCAATACAGTAGGCTTCGTGCAACCGGAACGCAAAGCTCAGTAATGCTCAAATGCGATTAAAGAACTGGAAAATGTGCGCGGTTTCACGTTTGAAGATTGCGAAAGATATGCCATGAATGTATTTGTAGCCATCCCGCCTATTTGATTCATACACGCAGGTCAAAAATCTCATCTCTCTCTGCCTGTTGTAGAGGTCAGCTGCTTGGTCGAAACCATATCACAAGATAGACAGATGCAAAAAAACGACTCACAGCACTCAGCGACCTTTCCAGATAGAATACAAACTCGTCTCCTGCAACCTAGAGTCACAAATGAGCTTCATGCCGTAAATGATGAAAGCACTGCCACCTTCAGTGCCTCAACTGGCGTACCTCAACTTCAATAGTCTGGTCGTTGAACTTGTTCCGAAGGTACCTCCGCACGTCGTCGAGCCGCAGTCTATATGCCACAATAGAATTGTGCTTCATAGTGGCAGACAAGAGGTTGGCGAATGCGGTTAGATTTGGCGATGAAGTGCTTGTTTTCTCAGTTATGATAACTCGTATTGTCGCCTTGGGCGTATTTCTTCTTGGAGACAGTCTGCCTCGGGGATGTGTTTGGGATTGTGGTGGACATGGCCCTGGTAGAGCGGGATGCTAGATATTCGCTCTTCTGACGGCTGCGGCTCAAGGAACCGCGGGGGTCCTCAATGCCATTGGAAGGGAAGTAGATTGTGACATGTACAGCACAATGGCCCGGACTCGGGGGATCAGGCTCTTGGATCAAATGCCTATCAGGCTCGGGCTGTTACCGCTGCTCCACCATATTTCAGCTCAAAAAGTGTATGAACAGCATGGGTGGCTTGAAATGATGAATGCCGTTGGCCAACTGGGCACCGGTTTTGTGGCGATGGCTCACATTGTAGGTCATGCAGGTGATTGCAAAGCCAACATGCAGCAAAGTGCAACCCCAGCCATGCCGCTTATGTCTTGAGCCTTAATCCAGATCAATAAAGGCCGCATTAACAAGGAAGAAACATAAGTTGAGCAGAGCCGACATTGTCTTTGTATCGACTTTGATGGTAGTTTTTCGACAACACTGGGTGCTTGCAGGAGTTTGTCGATGTTTCACAGACCAACGACTATGAGCAAGTGCCTTGAGAGTGCCTTGAGAATGACTTGGCAATTTACGCAACAATCGAAGATGTCGACCGAGTTCTTGTGTAATGGGCTGAATATGCGTTTTTCCGAACAAACTGGCGACTCGCATATGCCAGCGCCGGAATTCTTGGAGGTTTCGATATTTCAGGTGGGCGGTTGGCAGAATCAGGCTCTGGATGTACTTCCACTCGCAACGCATTTGTAGTTGAGTGCTGTCCAATTCGGCGGTACAGTCTCAGGGACTCGCAGATTTCTCATCTGATGAGACCATCATTCCCGTAATTCGTGTCCCAGAATGCGCAATGTAAATAATGCGATGCCCAAGTTTTTTGGTATTGAAAATGTCGAGTACACATGTTGAAAGTCAGTGGAAGGAATAGTCGTTGGACCAATCATCATGTGGGCCGGCTGTGAGGGATGTGACTGAAAGTCAAATGCCCGTCTCATGCATCATCACTCTCGACTTCATTCTTCAATCAAACCTTTTACTCTTGCTCGAGTCAGCTTTCTTAAGAAGAGTCATCGCCCCCAAATAGACGAAACCATCAATATCAAGGCTTTAAGATCTGAACTCCGTACTTGCTGGACAACACTGCCCTATCGGAGACTTTTCATCCATGACTTCCCTCAGAATCAGGCTGGGGTTGCCAGCTACAAGTCGGCCGACGAGCCTCTCACTGTCTTGAAGGATTATGACGGACGTTTTACGCCAGTTATAGGGAATGTCACTGCTGACACCGCAGTGGATTAGTCAAGCGGAGGGGAAACGTTGAATAGCGTTGAGGCTGATTCCGCCCTACAAGGCTGTTTTAAACACAAGCATCAGCTGAAGTGGAGACACAAACTTGGCTTCGTTCCTAGATTTAGATCCATCAGCAAAAGCACAACCTTGTTCTTTTAGGCCGTCCCGGATGCGAAAACCAATAACGAGAGCGACCCTCATTCAAGGATTCAATTCAAGTGCCGTGTTGGAACGGACACGGACTTGAGGACATGAAGAATCTGAGCCACAATCCGTTTCTTTTCAGATGACGATGCAACCCTGCTAAGCCCAGAGATAGCGTTGCATCGCCACACCAACACCCAAAAATCGCTACAGATGCCCTGAAACCAAACCCGAATCCGACGTACATTGGGCTCACTGTACAGCCACATTCAAGATCATAGTCCGCTTCTCAACCACAACAACTCGATTTCTGGCGATCTCTTGGCCTACGGGCACGGCAAAGAGAGAAACCATCAGATCCGCCTTTTGAGGTCATCTCACATTGATGTGATGAAAGGATAAGCTAGGATCCACGAGTCGCGGCTCTAAATGAGACGTTTTCCCCGCCGTCGAAGAGCTTAATTGTTTAATTTCATCAACACTAGCATCAAAACAAAAACGTTGAAGCTGAAATCGCAATGGCTTCGAGACCAGAGCCTAATGTCCCGTTGCTCAAGACGTGCCAGACGTGTTTTCATGCCAAGATCCGATGCGAAAAATCGCAGGAGTCGGGGAAATGCGATAGGTGTTTGCGCTTGAACAAGACATGCGTCTTTAATCCGTCCCGACGGCGAAAGGCTCTGAGGCCTGGGTGAGATTTGTGTAACTTGTTTATTACAATTACTAACTCGAGCCAGACCATCAAGAAACCTTGAAGCTGCGAGTCCTACAAGATCGAGGTCGCCGTCCTTGGCCTCGGTTAATGCCACTTCAGCAAATGTTACAGACACTTCACCTGGGATGTCCAATACGCCAGCCAGCATTGATACAGAAGCATCCCACAACCCATTCGCTAGGGGAATGTTGACCTCTGAGAAGGGACAAGAGTTTCTCGATATTTTCAGGATGCGAATGTCGCCTCATTTCCCATTCGTGGTAATTCCAAACAGGGTGACCGTCCAGGGGTTGATCCAAGACAAGCCAACATTGTGTGTGGCTATACTCGCGGCAGCTTCACATGAGGATCTAAAGCTTCAGCAAAATTTGGGGAAACTTTTCAATGAGATTGTGGTTGTTAGGATGGTAAAGGGGCCTTTCGCAAGTCTTGATATGCTACAAGGACTATTGGTGCATCTGGCGTGGTATGTGACCCATCTCTCCAAGATTCATCGCTAACGGCTCAGGGCACATTTTCACCAAGGTACAATGAAGTATACTCAGCATTTATCACTTGCTGCAAGTATCATCTCAGACATGAGACTCGATCGGCCAAGAACTGCAAGTCTGTGGGCCTTGAACAGGGAGACTAAGCAAGTGTCTGGCAAAATGACGCACGATGAGATGAGAGCTTTAGCCGGAACTTATTATCTCTCTTCAAGGTACGTTGCTAAAACATGTACTCACCCCATCTAACTCAATACAGTTCGGCGGTCTTGCTACAAAAGTCACATCACTTTCGATACTCGCCATATATCCTCCAATGCGCCCACGAGCTCTTGTCTGGGGGAACGTCTCCATCTGATAGACATCTTCCATATATCATTTACCTTCAAAAGCTCACCGAAGAGGTCGACGATGCTGTTATTGAAGCCACAGGAGCCATCCGTGGATCAAGACAGGATCAACTTCCTGCAGAACTACATAGGATTCGAGAACGGTATACGTCGACAAAGTCATCGTTACCATTCCCGCTCAGCGAGAGCCGTAAGTGTCGACCTTGAACACAGCTGATCTATGCTGACACACTCAGCAATCATTGCCCTACAACTACATGTCCTTGACCTCCTCATCTGTCAACCTTCACCAGATGGCGTCTCATATGGTCCAAGTGGCTTTCAGAGTCTACAACAAGGCACAGACCAAACTCGTCTTCTAGACTGGCTATCACAGAGCATGTCAGCCGCAAAGTCCCTCATCAGCGTGATCCTTTTACTCCCTCTAGGAGATGAAGACTTGATGCCCAACATCGGCTGGATCATGTTATACTGCGCAGTTTCACTGTCCGTACGGCTTGATCTTATAGCAGCACAGCCCGAGAACACCCAGACTGCAGGTCATCTCCGACGCATCCTCGACATGCCTCATACCCTTCGTCAGATCGTACTCAGAATGGAAGCTGCTGCAGGGCCAAACACAGGTGATGGTATACCTGATCCATACTTTGGCCTTGCACGAAGAGCCCGGCGGATCGAGAGATGGTATCTCGAACGTTGCGGTCCTGTTGAGTCGCCTGAAGTAGGAAGTCTCTTCGCATCCACCGAGACATCACCATCGAATCCCTTCACATCGGATATAGGACTCACACCATCGTCTTTTCAAGATGCTGGATTGGTGCCGAGTCTTCATATAACAGATGAATCAGATACGTGGATGACAAACATATTGGCAGATCTTGAAGTTGATCCAGGGATGGAAAGCTTACTGTTCACTGGACCTTTTGACTTTCTTGGCGAACGTTAGTTAGCATCGAGGAGTAACGACTTTATAAACCTCTGTACGGACACGGACTCGGAAGCGACGGAGTTGGCGAAAGCAATAGATTCTTCATGCCCGTTGGATATTTCTTGTGCTATCTGATCACATCCCGTATACCGCCGGACCATTAACCCAAACTCCGTCTATATGTCTATGTTCATGTACATCGTGACTATTTTTTACCCTTCTTTCCTGCGGCCTTTTTGTGCTTCTCTTTGCCCTTCTTGATGGCATCCACTAGCTCTTCGATCTCAGCTTCCTTCTCTTTCTCAGTCTTTTCCTTGGCCTTCTTTTCATTAGTCGCTTTCTGAGCAGCTCTCTTCTTGGCCTGGATCTTCTCGACCTTTTCGATCAAAGCATCGCTCTCTTCCCATAGCTTCTTGGCGACTTCTTCATCCTTTACTTCCTTTCGTGCAAAGTCTACTTCCATACACTCCTTGATGAGCTTTCCTCCTGCACCTCGAGCGAAATCACCGTCCATGGCGGTGTACAGAAGGGTTTGGGCAGCCATGTGAGGGGACTTGAGGAGGAACCATGGGAAAATATAACCAGCGAGATAGACTGCAAGGCCCCAGAGAGATCCACGCGTCAACCAGCGACGGGTGCTTGGTGTTCGGGCAAGACCAGGGTCCACAAAGACTACTCGTGTGTTGTTGGGGAGTTTATCAGGTCGCTCGTATGCATCGAGGTGCTTCTGGAAGGCCTGGCCAAAGACGTTCATGGCGAGTTTGCTGCGGGCGTATGCAGTGCCTGGGCTCCAGTTGTCTTTTGTGACCGGCTCCTTCAAGGACGGAGATCCGATGTAGGATGAACACGTGGGAATAATAACTCGGACGTCTCGGTCGATGGGCTGCGCACGAAGGGCGGGACTCAGAATGCCGAGTAAATGGAAATTGGCCAAGAAGTTGACCATCCACGTCTCCTCAATGCCCTCATCCGTCTCCCTTCTCTTTCCACCAGGGGGCGTCAAGACCGCAGCACACAGAATGATCATATCCAATCGTCTCGGCGGCGCATTATCAATCCACTTCGTCGCAAACGTTCGAATACTGTAGAAACTCGATAAATCGACTTGTTCCGTGTAGATCATCTGGTTATTCGTCTTCTGTCGCAGATCCTGGATATACTCGACGAGGAAGGGATCCGACGGAGGTGCCTGTGTGAGCAGACACAGCTGCGCACCCTGGGCAGCTAACCCGAGAGCTGTTTGTGCGCCTATACCGGACGTTCCGCCCGTCATCATGATGACTTTGCCATGGAGGAGGCGTGTGGAGGGGTTGTTGCGACCGGATGTCCAGATTTTTAGGAGTGTTAGGAGGGTGAGAGTGATGAGAGTGTAGATTATTGTTCGGCCGTGTTGGCGGACTTGTTCGGGGATGCCATTTTCGAGCACACCGAGAAAAAGAACGAGAGGCATGGCGGTGATTGATGGCGTTGTTGTTCAGCGCATGTTGGGAGGATGTGTCATGATGGAGTTTCGGTGTCGTGGCACTCAGTAAGGAGATGCACGTGATCCACTTCTGCACTTCTATTATCAACATCGACTCAACTCAACTTTACAATCGACAAATAAAATATTAAATTGAGGACTGATCCATGCTTCATCAATCACAAATGACTAATCTCTCAATCTGTCGTCTTTCTTCTTCCTCGTCCAAATTTCACCAACTGGATCACCATGATCAGCTACACACTCCCAATCACCTATACCGTGCTCAGCAGAGGCCTTTCTAACACCTCGACCACCACCTCCGATGATGAGATTTCCAGGACGATAATTTTCATCCATCTTCATACGACGAACCACACTTCCATGGACCCGAACAGCATCAGGGACATCTCGAACTTCACCTCCTGGGAGAGGCCATCGGATTGGCTTCCATGATCCGTCGGGCTGAAGATCCATCCTACGGAAGGGCATGTATTCCATGATTTTCCAGGCTGTTACGGCAAAGGGACCAAGGCCTTGTCCGTATTCGAGGGAGTCGTGGATTCGAGCTGTGCATGCGCCGTGCATCACATCGTGGAACTTATCCTTTGGATCATCTGTCTTTTCATCCATGGGCATATCTGGTGCACGGCCTGGGCCTCCACTGCCACTTGATACTCGAAGATCAGGAATAGGTGGTCGACCTGTTGCTTCTTGCCAATCATGGGCAACACAGCATCCCATTTCAGCAACCTTTTCGTCATCAAACGTGAGCCCGGCCTTCTGCGCTTCTCTCACGATCCATGCGAGCGGGATATGGCTGGTACTCTTGCTACCTTCAAGCATTTCCCAACCTCCACCAACATCAGCGTGACCTCCGGAGAACCACACCTCGTCGATATCTTGGGCTGCATCATCGTCGATGTTGTTGATGTCGGAAAGTGCCAGTCCAGAGAGATTCGAGAAATTGTCTGGATCTCCGCATTGACTTGGTCTCCTACACGATCTAGATCGGGCACGGTACGGTGCATAGGCATTCTGTTTCTTTCGGCCACCTCTCTTATCGTTGGGAGAAAGGTGGTTGCCTTGTCTTCCTCGATCTTCATTCCCATTGAGTTCCTCGCGGATGTCATTGACTGCCTTGTGAAAGTGGTGCTTGTGCTCTTTCTCTTTAGGCCGGTTTTGGTACATAAGATCCTGACGAAACTTGGCTCGCCTTTCATCGATGCTGACGGCGTGTCGAATCACTCGAGCACTACTACGTGCAGTATACGGAAACTTGCTGCGCTGCATCCAGGCCGTTTCGAATCTCGGGACCGAGTTGACTGTATCGAATAGCCCAAGATATCGAATACGGCCAACAGGTCGAGAGAATGTTTCTCGGAAGCCTTTCATGAACCGGAACATTTCGTCTCTCTTCTTCTTTGCTTCCTCGGTCTCTTTGCTGGGTGGTTTCTCACCATTTTCTTCATCATCTGGGATTTGTTCACGGCCTTGCCATTGAGCAAAAGCCTTCCAAGCAAACTTGACCATTTCTTCGTTGCCATGTGACAAGAGTCCGATGTAATCAAGCATTTCAGCCAGGAATCGCGCGATATAGGCTCCTCGACTGAAGCCGAACATGTAAATCTCATCTCCAGGATTATAAAATCGCATAAGGAATCGATAGCCTCCTACGACATGTTGGTCGAATGAGGAGCCAATGGCTGAGTCTTTGGCCTTTTGATACCAGGAGCTAAAACGAGCTCGAACGCTGGTATGAGTGAGGGATCCCGAGACGACATAGGTACCAATGCCCGCTGCATTTTGTTAGTTGAGAATGTGACCGAATCAACAAGTGACTTACGCTGATAGTAATGGTACTGGTCATCAGCTTCACGATCTAGCATTCGAAAGATCTTGAGGATGTTGCTGTCACTATCATCGCCGTGGAACTTATTTCCAGTTCCGTCGAAACAGAGGACAAGCTTCCGAGGCTTTCGCCCAAAACCAGCACCTGGGTTAGGCGCCATTGGAGTTGATGGTCTGCTCTGGAAATCCCGAGATGATTCAGGATGATTCTTGACAGAACCATTCATAGAATCTGGGGCGAGGTGATTGAAATCCATTGTTGTACAGCTTCACGCGGTGTGGCACGGGTCGGGAGTTTGTAACATCACACAGACAGTATGCCCAGATTCAGCTGAGTGCAGCTGGGGAGCAGCCATCTTATGTTGGCGATCGCTCGTCTGGTTGTCTCAAATCTCATTGACCACCGGAATACTTGCTGTATGATTCAGGTCGAGATCAGCCAAGCGAAGCGGTACACCTTCTATTCCGATATGCACGCAGCTGCTACATACGATAGCTCAAGTTTGTAAAATGTCTTAGATGGCGGCGCCAGTGGACAAGCTGTGGGTGTTTCCAGGCTAACAATTCAATATATTTGGTCGATCTCTACCATGAAGATATCATCTGAAGGGGCCGCTCGTCTCTGACTGGCTTAGGTTTTCAGCCTAAGACATTGAGGAGCTCAACAAGAGAACTATCGTCGAACCAAGATGGAGCTTTACCGTGCCAACTCCACCAAGCCATCCTTGCGTCCGGGGGTCTATACTCACCAACCAGAATTCGCTGATCGTCATCAATTGCCGATAGCTGTGAATTGCGTTTTCCACTATCGCCTTTTTGGAGACGTACATATTGCCCGCGTCGAGCTGAGAACCCTATTTAGGATACTCGGGTGATGATCTATTAGATGTGGCTGCCCGAGAGATTTTGTTGTCGATCAACATCCCTCGTTAACCTGGTTCTTTTGAGAGAAATGTCTGGGCACATGCCAATCGGAGAATGAATTGCTCCATCGCGGAAGCTATGAGCCGCTATCAAGGGCCGTCCCTAGAGACGATGCGCAAACATACCCGTGAGATCGATGCTTGAATGATTGATTCTTGAACGGCTGAGACACTAACAGGCCATCGACGTTGGTGGCAGAAAAGGTGCGTCTAAGCACAGAACACGTCAATTGCTGCTCACTCAACTCGCTATGATCAACTACAGCTTACTGTTCTTCCAAACAGCATTCCTCTTCTCGACAAAACTCAAGACACCCTCTTTCATATTGTCACCACCTTCCATGCTCTTATAAATCCCCTGGTCAATCTTGTTGGTGCTATCTTGGGGCCCTTCAGCTTCCCACCCATCCAGAATCCCCTCGCGCGACACAATGATAGAGTCGGGCGAATTGTTAGACATTTCGATAGCCCATTTCAACGCCTCTTGTACGACTTGTTCCAGCTTGACCACCCTGTTCACAATACCCCAATCATAGAATTGCTGGGCCGTGTACATGCGTCCCAAAAGTGCAACTTCAGATGCTCGTTGACGGCCCACGGTGCGGATGAGACGTGGTAGTGCACCGGCGATGGCCACGACTCCGCGCTTGACTTCTGGCAGACCGAACTTTGCCGTGTCGCTGGCGATGACCATATCCAGGTTAAGTATCATCTCCATCCCACCACCCAGACAAAGTCCATTGACAGCTGCGATGATGGGTTTCTTTCCTCGTCGGTTACTCAATCCTCCGAATCCATTCTCTGCCCATTTCTCCACGTCCTTGATCCCGCCTTCGTGGTTTTTGACGTTCCATTCTTTCAAGTCTGCACCGGCGCAGAATGCTCGTCCGGTACCTGTGATGATTGCGCAGCGGAGCGTAGGTTCATTGTCGTACCATTTCCAGAGACGGTCAAGATCAAAGTTCATCTGCCGCTGAAGTGCATTAAGATGCTCTGGGCGGTTGAGTGTGACGAGAACAACATGAGGGTGGGGGTATGAAATAACGGTATGAGGAACCTCTGGGGGAGTGAGTGACTTTGTCATTGTTGCAGTTATTGTTAGTGATAATTGACTGTGATGATTTAAAATTGTCTGGATGAACAAGACTTGGAGCTTGGAGGGAGCTCTTATTGAGATCAAGCTCCAAGTGAACGGTAAGCTCAGTGTGGGGGAACCTCGGCACCTCGGAAGCTCCCCCAACATTGGAAACACGACGGCGATCACCCCTCACTATCACTACAGATACAGACATGGAATGGACATGGGGTAAGACTCAATTGTTTATTCCCACAGCTCGTAAACGCCCTCACCTGTATTGTATTGGTATTGACACCCTAGTTGAATTAATAATCGTACATTTTGGCTTCTCGTGACTTTATCACGCCGGTAGTCCACGCTTCTCGCTCTCGGTGAAGAAGATCACCATACGCCAGAGTTTCTTGACAAGATCCTCCGCTTCGTCGTCGAGTGCCTGTTACACTGTTAGCAATGATCATAAAACATGGATACTGGGGACATACTCCTTCTAGCTCCTCCACCAAAGCGGCTGCTGTGCCGTGCGCGCGAAGATGCTCCTCCACGGCTTCAACCAGCATCTCCTCTTGCACACCAAGATACTCAACAATCTTCTTCTCCACAAACGGTCGTAGCTTTTCCTTGACGACTGCATCGTCCATGTAATCCCACTTGACCTGCCATCCCCACAGACCATCCTTGTCCGATGGGATTTCCTGAGCCAGGGATCGAACAGCCTGTGAGATCTCCTCCTCTGTCATATGTGCCGTAGCAGACGTAGGCTCGAATTGAATGGGGATCAGTTGACGCTTTGTAGAAGTATCTGCTTCTTCATCGTCCAAAAGACCCTCCACTTCTGCGATCGTGCGCCGTTGGGGTACTGCCCTGGATGCTTGAGCCTTCTGAGCTGCGGCTCCGAGGGATAGCTTGAACGGCTGTGGTGCAGCGGGTGCTTGTCGCTGGCCCATCTCTTCAGCTTGCTTATCGAGGAAAGAGTCGGCCATGCCGCGAGCACGCTCCATCTCAGCCTTTTCACGACGTTGTTCATCATGCTCTGCTCTTCTGTCTGCTTCATCTCGTGCCTCCTCATCTGCACGATCACCGGCTCTCTTACGGGCCCAGCCGCTGTGATCGCGGTAATAAGCATGTGTCTTGCGACTTGCTTCTTTCTCATCATCCCATGACTTTTCTCGCTCAAGCTGCTCTTGCTTTCGTCGTTCGAATGACTCTGCATCTTGGCGTTCTCGCTCACGCTCTCGGTCTATTGCTGCTTGTCTTGATCGTTCTCGGTTGCTCCACTTGCGCTCGGCTTCGAGGTATGATTTGTCGTCGTCCTCCTGCTTCTTAGACTTGTACCGTCGGTACAATTCCCCATCGCTGGCGTCTGTGTCTTCATCTTCTTGGTGAATGGAGAGATCTGTGTTGGAAATGCCTCCATTAACAAAAGCAACTCGCTGTCCGTTCTGTCCCTTTGGTCCTGATGGCGCATTCGCTATGCTACCTCTTGGACCTAGAGGAATGTTGTTTGTGGCAGGTGGTGAGTCAAGTCGAGAGTGTCGAGATGGTCCATTTCGTCGTCGTTCCATCTCCTCCATCTCTTCTTCCTTTCGTAGACGTTCCAGGTCCCGTTGATTACTACGCTCTCGGAACGCTGCAATTTCTTGTGCCACCACCTCTCTCATCTCAGCAGGGATATCTGCAAGTTCATCCTCTTGAGCCAATGGGATATTTACCACCTCCACATTCTCGCCAGACTCGGTATTGCCCATAGTAACATCCTCGGCTGCTGTGTCGGTTTTGGGGTAGAACAAACCATGGACAACATCCTTTAGCACTGCCTTGGCCGCTTCGAGCTTCTCCATCCCGATAGAGCCATCTTGAGACTCTTCGTATGACTCGAGGTACTTGAGCGAACTCTCGTCAACCGTAACTTGGAGCTTCGTCTTCTCGATACCCTCGTACGTGTCGTCCTTGGGGCCATCGGCGGAGACTTGTTGTCGCTTGACGGGAACTTCGACTTGTTGCTCATGGAGTAGCTTGACTGCTGTGCTAAGCGACCAGGGATCCTCGAATAGAGCAAATCCAAACTTGACGCCCTTGTGGTCATCTGTGACACTGGCTTCAGAATCCCACTTTCGCAGTCTTCCACAGGCACCCAACAATCGCTGGATACCCTCATCGCCGCCCAAGCCTTCTGGAATCTCGTGTATAAAGATCGTTCGGAGCTTCTCCTCGTTCGTCGGGGGAACAAGCACCTGTATAACTTCTCTAGCGCCTCGATCTCGGTCCATTCCTCGATCCATTCCAAGTCCAGGTCGTCCACCGCTCGGACCAGACATTTCACGACCGCTCGCTGTAGGGGCACCACCTTTGCCTTGCGACGTACCGAGTCGAATCACGGGGGCGTTGAAGTTGATGTTGGGCATGTTTGCAGGCGCTTGGAAGTTGGGTGGAAGGCCGCTTGGACGATTAGCTTGCTGGGCGCTAGACTGCTGGACACCCGGAGGTGCCATTCCCGGAGCAGAAGACATGCCTGGAGGAGGTCCTGCGAGGGTGTTAGATGGGTAGTAAGGGTCTTGCTGGATGTGCGCACCTAGACCAGGTGGAGGAGCCATTCCTGGAGGGGCATTGTTTGATCCGGGGTATCCTCCATAGGCAGGAGGCGCGCCATAAGGATTATCTGCGAATGTTTAGCTCTGTTGATGGGTGATGCAAGGGAAACATACTGCCATAAGGATTGTAAGCCATATTGGCGCCGTCGCGTTGCGCGCGGAGAATTGGAGCGTGAATATGGTCGCGTAAGGCTTTTGAGTAAAACTTTTGCGTCAAGGTCACGATGAAATGGGGTTTCTGTTGCAATGTTTGGCGATCTTGATGCGGCGCAAACGTGTTGAGGCATCCAGGCACGAGGCTGAAATGTTTCAATGTGGGGCCGATGTTCGCTCCACTATCCCGCCTTATCGCACCTACATTTTTCCGAAACATCGCGACTTTTCTGCATCGGCTGTCTTGAATAGCTATTGACGACGGCCAATTGGGCGATTACGTTGGAGTATCGACAAGATGTAAGTCAATTGTTCTTGTGCTACATATTGAGATGCTGATTTATTCCAGGGCTGCTTCGTTCAGAGTCGGCAGCGCAATGCTGTCGAGAGTAGCTACACCGTCAACATACCTCGCCAAGAGGACATTCACAACCTCTCTCGCCTTCCGAGACGGCCCCAAGATCTTTTCTGAAGCAGAGGTACCCTCAGCTGCCGCTCCTCAAGCTCGATCCAACCCTCTCATCGGCGATGTTCCCGGCGATGTTCCCCCACCACCACCCGCCGATTCAACCACCACCGAATCAAAGCCTACTAGCCACGCCTATGATGCGACGAAACCCTTCAGCCTGGACATTGCGTCCATCATCGCCAACAAAGCCAGCACATTCGGTAGTGAACTCAACTCCAACCCTATTGCTCGACCTCAAGTCCGCGCCAAGGCCGTTACTGGCCGAACAGTCTTCATCAAGGACAGAGTAACCAAGACAAGCGGTCCTACACCCATGGTTGCTCTGCGTGTTCTCAACAGAATCGTACGAGAGGATCAGGTCAAGAACAAATTTCACAGTCAAAAGTTCCACGAGCGAAAGGGTCTCAAGAAGAAGAGGTTGAGGAGCCAGAGATGGCGATCACGATTCAAGCACGGATTCAAGGCGACTGTGACCAGAGTTATTGAGCTTAAGAAGCAGGGCTGGTAGGAGTGTAAAAGCACCAGTGTAAAATAGATGTGAGCATGTAAACTATGATTGAGGAGAATTCATTATCGTGACTACATATATTCATCCCCATCCCAGTCCCGAGTGGGACTCGGCAGAGGGCTGGCTTTGATCTTGGGTCGTGACCTGAACACTGCTTCCATATCCTCTTGTGCCATGAGTTCATCCGTAATGATGGTCATGTCCTCCTCTTGCACCTTGGGAAAATAACTGCCCTCCTTCTTAGGAGGCACCTTTGGTTTCTTCAGCGATCGTCGTCTTTCCAATTGAGCTCTTTGTTTCGCTTTATCGAAACCAGCCATGCTCTTCTTGGTTCGGGCGATGAGATCGAAGTCTTCGTCAACAAGTGTCTCACTGGATTCCTCTAGAGTAACAGGTTCTGCAGATGTTGGCGGGGATAGATCAAGATCATCGTCAGGGAAGTCGAAATTTTCTCGAGCCATGGTCAGACGAGTTCGTTCAGCCAGCGAAAGTGTATGTCGAGCTTTGGGTCGTCGTTTAACTGGAGATGGAGACGCCATATCCATGGACTCAAGAATCTGGTCGGCCATTTCTTGAGTAGGAGAAGGTCGCGCCGGCATCAGTTCTGGGGATTCTTGTAGTGGCAGAGGGGAAGGTGGAGGAGACGGTTGAGGGGATATTTGAGGCGATAATTGAGGTGAAACGTCGTACTCAGGTCGTGGTGTTGCCACTACAGGTTCGTCTTCAGGTTCCGGAGAGCTGGTCCGCTCAACTGATGAAGCACGAAGGATGCGAGCTTCATCCTCAGATGGCTTGCGTAAACTCCGAGCACTCGAAGAAACAGACGCAAACGAGTCGCCGGTGTGTGCAAGCTTGGGCCGTACAGGGAATCTTCTTGACATTTCAAGCTTCGACTTGAACGATTTGATTGGGGATTCAGGGAACCCATCCTCATCTTCGAGTTCGCTGATCGAGTCTTCCTCTTCCTCCTGCGGCTCGGGAGCTGGTGCGATGATCGCAGGTGTATTGTGAGAAGCAGGGCGCTGCAAAAAGTCTAGGGCTGAAGACTTTTGAGCTCTTGTACTCTGTAACTCCTGGTTCAAGCTGCTCACAAGATCCTCGTACTCGTTCATGAGCTTCGGTTTGCCGAAAGTCGCTTTATTAGGACTGACTTTTCCAAGATGCAGTGCTTCGTGGGCACCAAATCCAAAATCGATACCGTTTTCCTTCTCTCTTTGCTTGACCTTGGATGGTGAAGCCTTTGGCTGGTCGGCGGATAACCTGTTGCGAAAGGTCTGCCACTTCTGAAGTCGCTCCCTCTGCACACGAACGCGGGTGTCCAGCTGCTCCAAAAGGCCTGTTCCATGCTCTTCAAGTTCTCCAAGTCGACCCTGCTGAATTCTCCGCCAAACCTGATCGAAGGGCATACCCAAAAGTCCATCCTTCTTGACGCTGGCGTCTCCGTAAAGGAGGGTCTCCATCCATCGCTCATTGCCAGACCAGTTATTTCGAAGTGTACGCCACATCTCCTGCCTGGCATCATCGGAAATCGTCTTGCCTCCATTCAGAGCCTCGAGTGCTTCCTTCCTCCTTGCAATGCCCTTCTCCTTGACGGTCAAAAGGTCGGAAAAGTCGCGGAACCTAGAGCTAGCAGCCACCTTACTGTTGAGTATGCGACTAATAGCAACCTTGTGCGCCAGAACCATAGTGTTGAGATCTGTGTTGTCGCTCTTGTATCCGCGATCTTCGAGTGCCAATCCAAGTGCGAGTGCTGTGTGTTCACCGCCTCTTGCTACCTCTTGAGCAATAACATGTTTGAGAACAGCAGAAGAAAATGCTGCAAGAACTTCTTCAAGTCTTTCACCCCTACATTCGTCCAACATGGTCTTTCGTACAATAGCATCCCTTCCAAGGACTCCATTCTTCTTGGCTTGATCGAGAGCTCGTAGTAGGGCGGCCCGCAGGTTGACCGATTGGGATTGGTCGGCAGGAGGGAACAGTGATCTCAGTTTCTGCAAATGTTAGTCTGGTTCTCATTCCGGGCTGTTGTCTTACCTTTTTTGTTTCTTCGGGGTCCCATAGCGCAAAGAGGTGGAACAGAGTCCATTCAACGCAGTGTACCCTCTTCTTCAGGCCTTGCGCACTTGACCCGCCGCTTGCAAATGTTTGAGCAGAAATGTTCGGCCAGTCTTCATGTTGATCGAGGTCAAGAAGACTCAGGTTGGTCAAAAAGATCGATAGCGCAGGAGGTCCATGGTGGACATGAGGAGCAGGTGCTGGTGCATGCTGAGTGGATTTGTTGGTGAAGCCGGCCACTAACCGCGCGGAACGTGTACGAGGCTGGACGGCAGCCATGGTGTCATGGTGAATTCGAGTGCGAGAAAGAGTAGAGGTGCCGTTTATGTAGTTTTTCGGCAGATATGCTGGTGCCACCTGAAAAGGCGGAGTGTAAACAAGGTAAGGCTGATGCAGTGTAAACAAATCGGAAGAGTTGGTGGAGGTGGAGGGGGGCTCAACGGGCCCGAGCCATGGCGGTTTGTGGGGCCGGCGCTACCCTGCACGACGACCTCATGCTGAAGGGCATCTCAATCATCTGTGATGACCCAATCGACTTAATTCTTTAGAGTTGAGCCTACCCTTGAGCATCAAGGCCATGGCCTTAAACTCTGATCTTGACATAGACGACAAACAAACAGTATGTGTTTTTAATCAAAGTGTAGCAGGTTATCGAGCTGTTTTCATGTGTTCTGCGTCAAAAAACAGATCTAAGTCTTCGTCCGCGCCGGACATATGTGTCACTGCCACCACCCGCCACTTTTCTTATTCGAGAGCCATGAACCTATTGCTGTTGACGGTATTTGTGTGTACGTTCCCATTGGCCGATTGATGAAGTATGCAGAAAACATGCAAAGGAATGAGGTGTCTGTGTCGGGATGTGAATTAGTGCGTGGATTAGAAGACTCCTATTAACATGCAAATAACATTCTATTTGTCCTACTTTCTCCATCAATGAAAATGCCCACCATCATAGAGCGTATAATCGCATGCACCATAACTGAGAAGCAGTTCAACAGCTGCCAAACGCTCACATGCAGTAGCCCTAGATAATGGCGTTTGTCCTGCCCAGTCTCTAGCCTCAATAAAGGCACCACGATCGAGAAGTAACCTGATAAGTCTTTGGCCCCCCTGACCAGCGGCTAAGCATAATGGTGTTTCCCCCGCATTGGTTCTTGCCTCAATGTTGGCGTTGTGATCCAAAAGAAGTTTGACAATCTCCTCTTGACCCTGGTCAACAGCATGCAAGAGCATGTTGAAATCTCCGTGATGATTCGTCTCGGTATTAATGCCCCGGCTGAGGAGCAGTTTGATAATCGCCTCATGACCACTCATAATAGCCCAAGACAGTGGAGTATAACCTCTCTTGTTCGCGTAAAGACAAGCGCCGTGGTCGAGAAGCAGCCCGAAGATAGTTGCATGACCATGCATGGCGGCCCACGATAGTGGCGTACGGCCATTAGTACTAGCATCTTCAGTATTGGCGCCCCAGTCAAGGAGAAACTTGACGGTGTCTTCATGCCCTCCCCTGGTAGCTAGCAATAGCGGCGAATTACCTTCTGATGTTTTGCGATTAATGTCAATGTTAACTTGGTATGACTTGAACAAAATGGCCCTCAAGGCTCTAGTCATTCCATGGCTTGACATAACGTGCACCAGATCAGTTCCTGGCGCTGGGTGCTGAGGAGACCAGCTGTACAGTGTCCTGTAAACATACACCCATCGCCTCATGAGCCTGCTTGGGTCGCTGCCGAAATATGCGAGAACATGCTCCTGAAGTATACCGCAATTGTGGCTCTGCTTCATATGGGCTCTCCACGAAGTTGTAGCGTAATACAGGAAAGGAAAGACGCGTTTCACATCCTCATCGTTGTAATAACGCCCGACGCATTCAACCTCCTCCATCTGAAAATGGCGTAGACAGGATTTGAAAAGTTGGTCATTGACGACGCCGACAATAATCTTAGGGTCAGTGTTTCCAACCCACACATCATGTTCCGTTGACGGGTCAATGCTCAGGCTTCTGTCAAGAGCTAGCAAACCCTTCTCGATAAAGAAGTCCCTGACAGATTGATGGACAAACTGAACTCGTGAAAAGTCATGCGTGACAGATCGATCGACGGCCTGGACTCGTAAAGAGCCATTCGTGACCTCAGCGAGACCGCAAGTGAGAGTCTGTACTCGCCTTTCCATCTTTTGGCGGTCGGAAAAAGGATCTAATAATGGTTCTGGGCAGTCGAGAAGCATAGCTCCATGCAGCTCACTTAATGACAGTGGCCTTGTGGCAAAGCAGATCCATCGAATGAGAATCAACGACATTGATATCCTGTTCATGCTTTGGACAAGTCTCATGTATAACTTATCAAGATCCGGTGGAACACAGTAAATGGCCTCCTCGATTCTCTTGAGCGACTCCCCCTCGTTATCGAGGCACAGAACCTTGTCAACTACTAGACGTGCCCACATGAAAACACCCTCTGCATGATGGGTAATCATATCTGGAATCCGAGATGCTGTCAGTAGACGAGATTCAGAAAGCCGAGCTCTCACATATGTTGAAATATCTTGTCTGTTCTCGTCCTCGAGACGAACTTCGAATTGACAGGCTTGAGCCAAGACTGGGAAATGGCGACAAGTGAAGCAAATGCGAAAATATGAGTTGATATGCAGGGACCTTTGTATAAGGAACTTAAAATCCCAGACCAGCTTCTCCGCACTGACTTGACTACCTTCATCTAATGCATCGATGAATATCAAGACAGGGCGCGTCTGCAACGCTCTGTGGAGTGATGTTTCGAAGAGCCGTAGTAGTTCCTTTGGATGCCACTTCCACTTTTCACCAGGCTTTCCAATAGTTTCGCACTGCTGCTCAAAGGTGCTCAGAATATTTGTGCAAGCTTCAGGGGCTTTGCTCAATAGTTGATGGCAGAGGGATCGAAAGAGGCCCAGTGGTGTCTGTTGAAGCTCAGAGCCACGACCGTGGAAGAAAAAGGAAAGGATCAAGGCTCCATTTCCAGTATTTGTTTCGGTGATATCGTTTAGGATGTGCCGTAGCAATGTAGATTTCCCAGATCCAGGCTTTCCTTTGATCCAGAGAAGACCTTGGCGACTAGAAGCCCAGCTTGTGTATACATTGTGTCGCAGGGGCCACCTGCACGTTCCCCGAGTTGCGTTGTCGATATCGTGGGACCGACTGTCCATGTCCGGAAAGGCGAGAGATCTCAAACATTCTTGGTAAGTATTGAACTTTTCACCTGTGTCTGATGTTTGCATAATGAGTGAGTATTTCCACGTCCAAGTGGGCATCGAAGATCCATCATACCAAAATACACAGGAGCGTGGAAAGTAGCCCCGGGAAATTGGTTGCCATTTCCGTTGCTAATGCTCTGCTTGCCCCGAGGAGCGTTGTACTGGTAACTGCCATCGTGTGTGGTCCATGTCGAATCGTGAGGCAGTGTTTTAGAACGACGCCGGCCGGGGGCTGATTCGTAGGTTGCTCGAGATGGTGTGCTATATATGACCCTCCGCATACTTGTAAATGGGTTCCAACAATCAGAGAGGTCGAAGCCAAGCTGAATTGTCCGAGGAAGAAGCAGAGTTGTGAGGTTGAAAGGAATCAGGCTCTAGCCTGCGCCCAGTTTGATAAGCAGGCTGAGCATCTGGCTGAAAATACGGCCGAAAGTTGCCAAGAAGCCAATCAGTCGTGATTCCAGGCCTCCTTGAGGAAGCTGCAGCCTCGTTTGGTGGCCATGGAGTGCCTCAATCATCTCCACTCGTCATCTTTCTAGCTGATGGTTCTCTTCAGAAAAATTAATAAGAAGAAGGAAAGGCTCTCTTGATTGTGAATTCTCAATACCAAGTCACTACCATGAGTATTCCAACAAGGCTTTCGTGGCGCACAAGATATCAGGCTGGCAATAGCAGCGACACATCAGAGGCCTACCCGCAAGCACATACACCAGGGCTTCCTTCCGGCGAAGAGGGAGCCCCCACCATGATATCTCCGGACGATTCAACTCCTCCCTTTCCAGATGGAGTCAGTATTCTACACCAGTGCGACGACGCGACTGTCGATATATGCTTTGTTCATGGGCTGGCTGGAGATAGAGACAATACTTGGACCTCCAGTGGGCAGTCCAGACCTTGGCCCGAGACTCTTCTTCCACTCAAGCTCGGTAGTGCTCGCATACTCACGTATGGATACGACGCATACATCCTGCGAAAACAATCCACGAATGGACTAATGGAGCATGCTACGAACCTGTTGAACGACTTATCGACAGAGCGAACCCATGCCAATGCATCCTCTCGACCGTTAATCTTTGTCGCCCATAGTTTGGGTGGCCTTGTGTGCAAGGAAGCAATTTTACTCTCCAGAAATAACCCTGAACAACATCTACAAGCCATGTTCATGTCCGTCAAAGGCATAATCTTCATGGGAACGCCTCACAGGGGATCATGGATGGCCGACTGGGCTAGAATACCAGCTTCGGCTCTTGGACTTGTTCGATCTACTCCAAAGTCATTGTTAAAAAATCTACAGACGGAGGATAGCTATCTCCAATCCGTTCAGAGCCGCTTCTGGTCCATGATGAGGGAACAGCAAAACACTGGTCGTGAGCTAGAGGTTACGTGTTTCTACGAGGAACTGCCATTGTCAAAGTATGGGATAGTCGTATCCAAGGACTCGGCTACCCTCGAGGGATACAATGCGATCAGCGTCCACGCCGACCATAGCAAAATGGTAAAGTTCAGCCCTTTGGATGATAATGGATTCAAGAGATTGGTTGGCGAGCTGAGCAGATGGGAATCGGAGATAAGAAGCTTGAATACGAGGCCATACAACCAATCTTTCAACATGTATGGCCAAGGGGAGCAGTTTAACGCTTACGGTGGTACGCAGAATATTACGAGAGGTGCAGGCAACCAGTTTCCTGGGGCCACCTTCTCTGGGTCTGTACATTTTGGTTAAAACGATCAATCTCGGTTTTACTATCTATGAACATAGAAAGCTAGACTTAATCCTATGACCTCCTTACATACTGCGACTTGGTATGGTTCCAATTGGAAAGCAAGCAAACGACCTACGATAACAGGAGAACAAGGTGAATCGCAATTTACATGCGACAATGGAACTTGAACACCCTGAGTCTTGAACAATACGAGATAAGATAGATTTGGCAAAGGAACCAGACGTTGTTATAATGGTATAATTTTCACCTTAGTATGCGACCTGCAATTTGTTTGAAGAGTCATGTGTGTATTGACCTTTCTACTTAATATCCCCAACACCAATACGCCTATGATACGAGAATCCTGTTCTCTTCAAAGACCTTAAACCAACAAGAAAAACACCCAAACAAGATTCGACAAAGGAAATCCATCTTCTCGGCTTCTTATCCTTCCCCCCTTTTTTTGTGCTGTTGAGAGTCATGTAATATCTTCAACATCAACACGCCTACCTTACCTTATGATAAGAAGTTCTCATAGAACAACAAGCCTTCAAAAGAACTCCTTCAAAGTAATCCTTTTTTTCTGGCTTTTTGTACGGTTCCTTTCTTGTTTGTGGAATTTGCGTGTAGCAAAACCAATTTTGACCGTATCGAAAGAAGTCAACCTTGTATGTTTATACTTTTTAAATCCATCAGCGTAGAGGTTGGACTCGTTGAAGTCATATCGATCATCGATTTCAAGACCTGACATGTCCGCCTCAAAGTCTTCGATGTGCGCATAGTAGCACAGAAGGTCATAGTAATGCTCTTCAGAAGCATCGGTGTTGTATGACTCGTGGTTAGTCAAATCGCCATCGTAGGGAGCGTAGAGCTCATTGTTGAGGTTTTCACGGCCGATCAAGGAGACACCGCCTCCGACATCACTATCTGTGGACTCAGTGTCCGAGGGAGGTTCACCATCCCACAAAGGGACACCACCCCCGACATCGCTGTCCACAGAGTCGCTATCCGAAGAGTCATTATCCTCAGAGCCGCTGTCAGTAGAGCCGCTGTCAGTAGAGTTGCTGTCCATACCGCTACTGCCTCCGTATCCACTATCCTCAATGTCACTCTCCTCGGGGTCGCTGTCTTCGGACTCAGTATCCTCAGATTCATCATCTTCAGACCCATCATCATCAGACTCATCATCTTCAGACTCATCATCTTCAGACTCATCATCTTCAGACTCACCCTCATCGAAGTCATCGTACGTACGCTTTCCAAGTACCTCGTGGGTGTTTCCAGCAGCAGAAGCTCCGGAGCCAGCCTCGGGATTAAAGGAAGGAGCGGGAGAAGAGGGAAGAGGAGAGGGAGGAGAAGTGTGGTTAGAAGAAGGCATTGCGAGATTGGTGTTGGATGTAATGGAAAACCTCAGAAAGTTGTAAGTCTTTGGCGTCGGAGTGTTGTTGGTTGTAGTAGACAGATATGTTGATGTGTTGATGAGAAATTCGAGATTGATCTGGGCCCAATACTGCATTTATAGATGAACTCGGGAATAAGAAATGAAGGCCAATTTTCTTGTTCAATCAATAGATTGTATGTGCGCATGATGGTTCTATGCGAACAGTCTTATGTTCGGTGTTGAGTCCATGAGACAAAGGCCACTTGAGAACAGCCCTTGAAAATGAGAGATGTTCATCATGCTATAGCTTCAGAAATTTGAACGTCAAAGAAGTTCTAAATGTAAAGCTGATTTGTCTGGAGAAAAGAGTCAGCACGCAATTGTACTGCTGTCAGAAGGGATTCACAGATACCACGTTCTATGCCAACACCTTCGATGCACCATTTGGCCATATTGTGGCATTTGCGAACCAAGGTTACCGCAAGAAGAAGAGATGCTGAACGTGACCAAAAGTTAACAGCAATTATCTCCACGAGATAGGGGAACTATGGTGGTGGTAGACAGCGGGTTAGCTCTTGTCCTTCCACAGAGTACATCGATTCTGAGAAGCTCACTTGTAATGCCACGAAAATGATGGTGGTATGCTTTCGCAACTGCATAGAGGAAGAAAAGAAATTTTGGGGTTGACACAGAATTGATTTGTTTGTTCTCTTGTATGGCTGCAGCCCGAGTATGTACATAAAGAATGCCCCTTTGATGGTGGTGGGACCGGTGCCCTTTGTGCCTGCAAAGTGGCCTTTGTAACTATGACTGCCTCAACAGAAGCAAGAAAAGATGCGGATAGCACTAAACAATACATAGAACGTCCAGCCAGCCCTGATACCTGGAAGATGCCGACCCAATAGACTGGCCATCATTGGTTTGACCCTGGTTGCATGTAAGTATAGAATCCCTAGAGCAAGACGCTCTTCTCATTGTTCTCTCCAAATGACAAGTGACTGTAGTATTTGGTAATCCAAACGCAATCCTTTTTGGCTTTGTGGTAGGTACATCGTATTTCCCGTCGGGGATTTGGGACAGCGTACGCAGACAACGTGCCAGCGATCAGTCCCTCTAGACAATAGAAGCGAGAGGAATCGAACAGGAGATCTCGGGAGCGTTCAATCAATTGGTTTCGGA
Organism: Fusarium sp. NRRL 53497; assembly: GCA_013184445.1. NCBI lineage: Eukaryota > Fungi > Ascomycota > Sordariomycetes > Hypocreales > Nectriaceae > Fusarium > Fusarium sp. NRRL 53497. The sequence continues at coordinate 32,883 of JABCJZ010000058.1, read as the reverse complement.
TAGTATTGTCATCCAATTGCACGACAATGTCTGTCATGAACTCTAGGTCGAGGCGATTGTACGGAATGCACACGTCCAAAGAGTGCTTCGAGAGCTGTTCGAATCGAACAGCAACGTAATGTCTTTCCGGAGCTGCCTCCTTCGACATGTTCTTGACCGCTGGCCATGGTTCGTCCATACTGTAGGCTAACTTGCCCCGGAGAGCATAGTTTTCTTCTCGGAGTTGTTGTATTTCGGTTTGTAAGGAGAGGATGTATGCGTCGTTGGAAGCCAGAAAGTCTCCATGTTGGGCCGAGAGTTGAGAAACGTTCATGAGACACTGGTTCATCTGCCCTCGGATATTAGAGCCATATGCAACGACCAAGCTCGGATCCATCTATAAATGATTAGACCTCTTGTAATGCTGTAAAGCATTCATGGTAGGATCTACTTTGGTATCTGAGGTGGTTACTTCGTGGTGTGTGGGATTTGCAATGGCTGACATTGAGGCGGTGTCAAGTATCCGCTATGGTTGATTATTAAGAGTGCGATGTTGTAATTCCAATGTGATGATTGTGTATGATATGGATGAAGAAGAAAAGAGAGGAGATCAGTAGATGAGAGAAAAGGAATGGGTCAACGGAATAGGGAGGAAGTTGTGGATTGGGGTTGATGGCAGTTAGTAGCCGACAACTCTTTCTCACGTTGGCATCACGAACGGCATTCTCCAACACGACTTCTACCTCTCGCATCAATTCCGCTTTGTTCTGAAGGAGATACCCGAAGTCTCGAATCTGATTCCTCGATACAGCCCCTTCCTTCACCCTTAGCTTCCTGCTATAGGCAATTCCCAACTCCTTGTTCTTTCTACAGTTACCCATATCCTTCCCCCGCCGTCGCTTTGAGTCCACTAAGAGCTCGCTGATGCCATTGCCGAACAGCCAGGTGTCTATGAAGTTCATATTTGGGTCATCAAACTTGTTTTTGCAGTCTTTAAACCTTTCCTCAATGATCTCAATCTTTCGTTGAAGCCGGCGTTTACTCGACAGCACCTCTCGCAGTGCCCCAGGGGCTCATTCTCCATCTATAGGTAGCGTTTTAATTTCCTCAAGCACTACCTCAAGACTCTTCGGAGCGGTGTCTTGACGAGGGGTAGTCGCAAAATACTTGCCCATTTCCCATGGTTTCTAACTATCTGGCTCAGCAGGTTATTGTTTTCTGATTGCAACTCTGGCAATTGGTCATGAATGCCACTTATCGTATCTGATATGCTCAAGTTTTGGAGAAGAGGGGATATCTGTTCTTCTTTAGAGGTTTGACTTGAAAGCAGTTGTTGGCTCTGAGATTTGATAGTACCTGTATCCATTCACACAATCAAGAGACAATCCTCGTTTGTCTTTTCATGAATGATAACTTGGTTCACAGCAGCCCACCTTACATCTTAGGCAAGTAGTTGAGTAATTCTTAGGTATTGTATTCAAAGCTAGCGAAGACTCTTCTAAACCTCCTAAAAGCCTTTCTAAACCCTCTTTGGCTCCCGGGATAGCAGGACTTGCGATTTGTGATCGGGTCGTTTTCCGAACGATTTGATCATAATATCGCATCGCTGCGAGTGCTTTTGGCACTCCGTATGTGACATCGATTTGGCAGCGCGAGGGCCATTCTCACAGGTATCTTGGAAACAATACCAATGATCGGTGCTTTCTTCGCTTGCAAACTTGAAAAGGTTTTCTCGATGTGGGTTGGACGAAACTGATCGACAAAGACTCTTAACGAGCGAACCCAAATCACAATCAAAAAAGAAGCAGCAGGTTTGGATGGGCTGATGCTTGATTTTCTCCAGGAAATCCATGATATTACTCCGCATTTGAGAAATTTTCTCTTGCTCGGGCGAATCTGTATGACGCCGTTTTCGAGGATTCTCTCCGTTGGAACTGCTACCTTGCGTTTCCTTGTTGGAGATTGAACCATGAGGCTCATGGGGTTGATGGAGAACCACTTGGCGATCTTGTGAAGCAGCTTCGGCTTGTGTGGGTGCGCGGTTGGCGTCATGAGTAGCTCCATCGTTGTTCAAAATGTCCACTTCACTCTTCTGGTCGCTTGACTGAGTCATCTGGAAGCGAACCACAGCCAGTTTCTCCCTGAGTTCATTGTTTTCTTTCTTGAGCTCCATGACCTGGGCCGTCAGGATGTCGTTCCCAGCTTTGAGTTCAGCGGCGTGGCAGCGTTGATTCGCCTCCGCAAGCTGACGGCGAAGTGATTCCTAGATTGGTTAGCAACTCCTCGATATCCCAAAAAGGTAGCCTGTGAGTAGAATGATGTACTGACAATAGTGGCATTCTCATGCTGCTCGCCCAGACCCCCTTCTCCGGCAGCAACGGGCTGCGAGGCCATCGTATCTCGTGGGTGAAGAAGTGACAGAATGAGCAGCTGCTTCCAGATGAAGATGAAGGATGGGGGTGAGAAAAAAGAGCAGGAGAGGAATGCTAAAATTATTCAAGGCACCTACCAAAGGGTTTCTGTGCAGCGGTGGCCCGTCGGTGGCCCACTGTGATTCACGAAGGGGCGGCAGTGACTGACAGCTCTGCCACCCGTTCGCACTTTTCCTATCCATCTAAGATGGCCATCATTCCCATCTTGCACACTTTCGGACCTTTTAACAGAAATAACCACCACTAGTATTACGAGTCGCATGTGGCTCTTGTTCAGTCTCTGTATAGTGTTTTACTTTATCTATTTCGACTATCGGACTCTGTTTACTCAAAGACTCGTTTAACATGCTTAAGAACAAGAAGGCTGACTTCCACTTCCTTGCTGGTAAAACCAAGGCTGCTGCAGTAAGCTTTTGTTCTCTGCAAGTTCAAAGAAGACCATCACTGACTACCTTAGCTAAAGGGGAACCCCAAGAACCCACCCCCTCCCGTTTCCGCTGCCCTACTCGAAGCTCAAAGCAATGCCACTCGCGCCAAGAAGGAACTTTAGGTTAGCCTTGATGCCATAGATGAGAGGCTCAGGCTCCAGGTCGAACGCTTCCAACAAGAGAAAGCCGCAAGGGCAGAGAGCGCGCCAATGAACGCCCTAGCTCTTCGACTACAGCGCCTCACAGAACTCGCAGCAGCATTGCCGATTGATATCAAGGATGAGGATCTTGGTTACGATGAACTTGCAGTCATCTGCCGCGCTCTCGAAGTGGACGAAAGCAGTACTGGACTCGTTGCTTTGTCTCAAGACTCCAGCAAGACAGGTACCTGCTTCTGTCTCAATTCAGTTGGGATGGGTAGCGCAGTTGGGCGGATGTGGTCGACTGAAGAGGCCGGATTCTTTTGCACTGTCCACGGCGTCGGGAAATGCATCTGGATGTACGGGGACAACGGCAGGATTATAATTCAACGGGGGCATGAGAAAGAAAGTGTAGGGGATAATTTGAGCTCTTGATGCAACTGATGACCCAATATTTCATTCCAGCTCTGATAACCAAATCCTGAACTCACCAACACTCAACATTCTAGCTGTGCTTTCTTTTTCATTGCTCATTGTGACTGTGGAATTCTTTTACAATTTTATTTTACATGCTATCTGTTCAAAGCACATGAATATGCAACTTCCTGGGAGCGACTGAACAAAATCTCGTGATTGACACCCTTCCTGCAAAATAACCTCAAACTGGGGAAAAGACTCCAATTCTCTCGTCCAAATTGGTCTCTTAAATATCTCGGGATCGTGTACATAGCTGAGTGGCTTATTGGTGACGCCAAAGACTGGGTTTTTGAGGTCCCCCAAAACTCTTGTTCTGCGAATTCCCGGCACGCACTCTATTGAGAAAGCCCTCAAATGGCATGTTATGACCAGGATGTGTCTCCCAGAATGATGCGAGCTCCGGAAAGAATTCGGCAAATGCGTTGTTAGCAGGATCTGAGGGAGGAAGTTGGTCTGCAATCTCCTGGTATGTGCGGCTAGTATTGCTGCTGCTCTTTGGGACTATGGGAGGCTTCTCGTTGCTGGATGCTGTTAGTTACGAGCTCAAAGTACCCAGGGTCATGAGATTCTTCAAACCTCTGCTTAAGCTCCTGTTCAGCCTTGAGAGCTCTCTCCATCCAGTATGTGGTTTCTGTGTTGAGTTGATAGAAGGCAGACTCGATCTGTCTGAAACGATTGCGCTTCATCTTCTTCCTGGTCCTGCGATATTCCTTCTTCTTTCGAGCCTTGCACATCGGAATTTTCGATGTTTCAACATCTGCAAAGTACGGCAAGTCGTGGTCCTCTTTGGACATGGTGGATGGTGATTTCTCGAGTGTTGTGTTCATGGTGGATTATATGGGATGTGTATGTGTATAAAGGATGAAAGTTTGTGGTTTAGATTCCAAGCTGAAAGTAGACGGTAGAAGTGGTAGGCATTAAATATTCTCACCTGTATTGGTTGGGAGAGAGTTCACCAGTGGTTGACAGTGACTGACAGCTGTCAGACTGTTTGTTCGCCACACAACGCGCTTGTTCAACCAGGCCTTCTTCTTCCGTCTTTGTTTAGGTACCTTTCACCCTTTCTTCCTTTTCAAGTTCTTTCTTTCTTCTCCACTGTCAACTTTGTTGAAGACATCGTTCAGAGTGTTGTTCCTTTGAACAAAGTCATCGTCTTTGTCAGAACCTACCCAGGTAGCCAACATACCACGCCGTTCTCGCATACCACAATCTCACTGTCCGCCATGTCTGAGAGTTCAGGAGATGGCTGTGTCTGCGCTGACCTCGAGTCTACGCCTCAGGTATGTTCCGACGGACTCGCTCTTCAACCAAGCTAATCACAAAGGCGTCTCGGATCAGACACCAGATCTCAGCTACTCCACATTTCTACACCAGGTTATCGGACTTCGCCAAAGTCTGGGAGAAATCAAGCAGGACCGCGCTGAGTTTTGGTCGCTTTTCGAAGGACTTTTAGAAGAAATGAATTCCTCGATTCTGCGAACAAAGTTTGAGATTGAACAATATAAGTCTCAGCTATTAACAGCCCCGTCAACACGAGATCTCCAACATACCATTCAGAAGCTACGTGATGCAGCACAAGCACTCGAAGTTCGCGAACTTGCCTTCCGCGAGCTTATGAGTTCAGCCCCTGCCGACAAGGACAGTTACTGCATCAAAATTGAACAAGCGGAGAGGAATCTGGATGCTATCGCAGCCAAAATGGAAGAGATGATCCAGGTTGAGGAATATTTGAGTGGAGAGGCCCCCAGCTTTACCCAAGAGAACTAGAGGCTAAAGGAGTCTCTCATCACCTAGACAAGGCTGAGTCTAAGCTGGGAGCCACCACTACACTGCAATTGCTTGGTCAAGTTGTGGTGCAATTTGGAGTCTCGATCCGAGGGTACAGCGGCAAAGAATCACGCTCGGTGTGCGTCAAATGGTCTGAAACGGGTGGACATTGGCGTTGAAGGGCTCTAGTTACAAAGAGCGCTTAGAGAATACACAACAGATTCTGAGAGAATCACTTTGAAACGGCCCCTGAAGGAGATGATGTAACGGAATTCGTAACTGTGCATCTTTAAACTGGTTTGGACATGCACATTCCCTTCAAAAGCTTGGATCTGTTCTACGTCTGGGCTCCTTTGTATTGAGTATATCCCTGAAGGTAAGTGCAATCAATGGTTTGTGAGCTATCAGTTGCCGTCGAGGGTTGCACATAGCCTGAATTAGCTGTTAAGACTCCTAGGCACCTTCCTTTGCTCAGCTCGTCCTTATAGAGTTTGACAATATTTTTGTTGTCATCTTCATCCTTGGGCTGAGGTATTCATTGGGCGGTTTCTTTATGCATAATCTGAGTGAGTGTCCGATTCATGACGCAACAGGGTGCCTTTTCCAGATTCTCCACACAACATCTCACTTGCCTACCGTCCTCCCCTTCAGAACATCGTCTAACAAACATACGCATCGCTACTATGACGAAGAACAAACGAAAAGGAAACGGCCATCGCCGCGGCCATTCTGGCCACTACCATGCATCGAGTGCTCAAGGATCAAGCGGATATCCTCAGGCTATGTTCCCCGGAGGAATGCAACCGACAGCCAGCCACGGTAGAGTGAGTATGCCACCAGGCGGCTTCCAAGCACCGGCTGGACCACAAGCATCTGGATATCATCATCAAGGGCCGCCATATCCAGCACATGGACATACCGCAGCAGTTTCACAAGCCGGCTCTTATCCAGCAGCTGACTTCAATCGTGGCGGATACCATTAAGCGCACTACAGTGTTGGACGGCTAGCTTATGTTCAGGACAACGGTAGAGGCAATCGACATTCCCTTTATGATGAGAACATAACACTGAAGAAGAATCTGCGTGACACCGAGAAAAGACTACAGAAGACCAAAGATGAACTCAAAGCATGCCAAAACGACCACGATGCTTCTACACGCCGCCACAGTGCATCCCCTCGACCAGAGACAGCTAACCAGGCCAGAGGACGCGCTGACGAACGAGTTGGTGATGATGTTTTTGCCGGCGAGACTACCTCGAACGATAACAACCACTTGCAACAAACAGTTTCGCCAACATTCTCCGTCAAAAAGTTTACGACTCTTCGAAACACATACACAGTCAGTACTGACGGAATAGATGAATCCTGGGAGATCTCCAAGGCTTGGATGAACAACAAAGCCAAATGGGCGGCATCCACTGCATGCAAGTTGAAGGGCCCCATGCTAGTCCAGGTGACGTTCACTGAGGCTGAGATGAGAGAGAGGGTCCAGAAGAAGCTTGAGGGATACCATCTTTAGATGTGTCTAAAGACTTCATGCCGACGCGCTTCGATCGAAAAGGGGCAAAAGTTACAAGGATGGTCAGTTCAAGCTCTTATTGAAACACATGTCATAGATTTCACTTAATAACTAATCATTAGAGCAGGAATCACTCCTCAGTATACCGGCAAAACCCTCCCTAACACACGAATATATGTGCCCACCTCATGCAATTTGAGCATATCCTCGACTGTCTAAGCATGAAGCATCAGATCTGAGACCTGTTGGAGGTAGGTGATCTGTCGAATGTTGAAGAAACCAATGCTAACTATCTGTGTAAAGCCGTCAAAATACTCCTTTGGCAAAAGCCAGCGACAGGCACTCAGTTGAACCGAGTGGAAAGACTTCATCTAGCTGTGAAGATCGAATTTTGGGGGGAATTTCACGATAGACACATGTCACGAGTACAATAGAACTTTGTCAGAGTAGCCAAGTCGCTGTAATCTTATACTTCTCTTCGCAATTCTTGCAGTTTTGTTATGTCCCGACAGTGGGCTGCAGTGATGTCTTCCTTTTCTTTGGTAGTGAAGATTTGTTTGTTAGCCCAGACATCCATATTCAGGCTTCTTGACATATAATTAGGCAAGGTACCTTAGGCGTGCAGCTGGCAATCGCCTGCACACCAACCAAACACTCGAGAAGCAGACCTTCGCAGCACTTCACCATGTCTTGGGACTACCGCGGAGGAGAAAATAACGGAGCTCATTACACTGGTCGCACAGATGAGTACTTCGGTGGCCCTCGTAAGTGATTATCCTATGTCCTGACATATTTTGCGATGCTGACTGGTGTAGATTGGCAACAACATGCTGCCATTCACCACCACGGCAACGCAGGCTCATCACATGTTCCTCCCTATGGTCCTAGGCCTATTCCACACGCCACTGATCACCATACTGATCGAACTCCTCACGACTGGGATGCTTTGGTGGCTGAAAATGCGGAACTGAGAAAGAGCGCGCAAGACTCGCAGCAAACCATCTCTCAGCTCCACACCCACCAGGATGAACTGGAAGAGATGAACCAGAAGTATGGTGAACTCCAGTCTGAGAACGAAGAGCTGAAAAGGCAGGTCTTAGATCTGAGCGCTCAACTCTCCTACACCACCGATACCTTGACTACGCAGATTCGAGAACAAATCGAAGCCGCCCGATCTGAGGAAGCCCAACTTGAGGAGGCATCAAGGATGCAGATGTACAAGAAGCAGATCAGCGACCAGACAAAAGCACTTATAAAGCTCAAGAAGGAGAAGGATATGGCATTCAGTCAACTCACTCAGCTCCAAAAGAGGGGGAAATCCTTCAAAGCATCAAAGCGGCCTCAGGAGCCTCAGAAGGGGTCGTCCTCCAATGTCGCTGTACCGAAAACAGTTACAAGCTCCAGTCTATTCCCTTTACCTGTACCAGCATCAGCACTGCCACCAAGACAGACACCCGCCGAGCTTGCCAGACAATTCATTAGCTTATATCTGGTTCACGACAGACACCTCACGCCCGAAGTCACTAAGCGTCTTTGTGAAGCTCTGACCTGGGAAGAAGCCGATAGTACCAAGGGATTACGGGCTTTCTTTTCTGGTGCAAATGTGGGGGAATACTATTGCTTTCATGAAGTTTTCGACAAGGGGAAGTTTGCATCGACTCAGCTGATCCCAGGTCATTCAAAGTGCGACGTTCAAGGCGCGAGATGCAACTTCATGATCAAGGTGGTGGGATTTAACATCTCCAGCAGAAAGCTACAGGTTTACAGTCCACAGACAGCTACCGATACAGTATCGAGATAATTGTGGTGGAATGAGCGGTGCGATGGGATATCGCAAGGGTTTCGAAGATGAACATTAGTGGTCGGTCTGCGAGATGGCTAATGGAAGGGGTTTTGACTATGGACTGGCTAGCAATGGAGCATGTATAGAAGTCATGATAGCCTAGCTTCTTTCAAGTGAGAACGATTCATACCCAATTCAACCTGAAAGATATAATTGTTCTGCTTTGTTACCAGCACGACGAGTTGTGAGGACAAAGGACATCAATTCCTGCCATCTAGATCCGCCCAATCTGCCTCACTCCGTTCCATCTGAGTCCAGTAGTCCTTCATCCAACTGCGGTCTTTTGGCGCTGTTGTCCCGGAAACGCTTGCTGTTCCTATACCGATTAGGATGAGATTTACGCCGAGACTTGGATAACTTACCTCTTTCTCTCACTTCTTCTTACACTTCCAGCGAGGAGGAGGCACCTGGCTAGCCTTTTTGTAGAGATGTTTAACAGATTTCTTGGTCTTTTTGATCTTGCGAGAATTTCTATCATCTGTTCAGAGCGAATTAGAGTCCGCTGAGGTTGAACTGAAATTGAGACTTACCCCCTTCCGGATCGCAACAGCACTTGGATTCTAAGTTTCTGGCCAAGGTCTGAAGCATTTGGACGAGCTCAGCCAATGCCTCGTTTTTGGCAGCGAGATCTAAGGCAATTGCTTGGAGCTCTTCCATCGACTTGGTTTCCATGATGTCGGATATGTGGAAAGGCGGTATTGGTTACTCCTCGCGCTTCAAGTCCTCGTTGTTTCGTTCCATTTTGTTGTTTGGTGTGTCGTTTGATGCGAAGGGTTCAGAGAGAAGCAAAAATAATGAATGGCAGAATTTCCAAATGATCTACTAAGCTGCGTCATTGTCGACTCTATTGTCGCTGAACAATAGACTCGAGGTGCATGTAGGGTAGTACAATGTGAGGACCGGAGGGCCCGTAATTGTGGACCCTGGCTTACCGAGACACCACGTCCCGGAGCCGGAGCCCTACTAAGCCGGAAGCTAATTGAACTTCATTTGTCGACACTCAACAAGATGAAAAGAAAGAAGAGGTCTTGAATAGCGGAAGCAGCATTCATTCCCCACGTAAATATACTAGAAAAGGGATGACTATAGAGACAATGCCTGTTTGTCTTCTGAAAGCTAAGTATTGTATTTTTATTTGTGCCTGTTAAAGTCAAAGATATGTTGGCGTTGTCAATTGACCAACTAATATTCATCACTGTCCGCAAGCGCAAGTTCTCGAGATCACAATGGTTTATTGTGTAAATCAGCGGTATTCGCTGAATACGGGACCTATTGCTAGCATTAAGTCATTGTCGTTCGGTAAGTAGCCGTGGTATTAATTTACAGAACTTTTCTTTCTTTCTCAAACAACACACTTCACTTCGACAGAGCTCATAGATTTCTAACTTCACTTTTTTCGCAACCAATCACTGATAATGCCTGTCTACTACATGGCTAGTTTTGACAGCCCGGATATTGGTAAGTTCTACTTGTATCTTTGTCCTGTTCTGCGTCTAACTCGAAGCCAGCACGGGAAACTATAACAGCACATGGAGGAATCTTGTTGTCTGCAATACTTCCTCAGAACCCGGCCTATCGTGGCCCTGTTCGTGCCGTGTTGTGTCTGGGCACCATGGACAGTCGAGAGAACAATTTTCTCGTGGGTCTGGGCGACAATTCTGGGTTCAGGGACTTTTTCGATGAAGTCATGGATGCCATGGCTCGGAACACCATCGTCCCAGCCGACGACGAAGTGGCAATATACTGCCAACTCAATGGAATCGGAGTTCCACCATTCCTGACAAACCTGGCACCTATGGCCTTTCGATATTCTTGTAAGTATTGTCTATTATGAAGACAGTCGAGTTGGAGCTTAGCTAACATTTTACTACAGAAAGCAGAGGGGTGATGGGGTCAAACGAGACATATGGGATCTACTAGATTAGCCATCATATGGATGTATGCACTGTATTTCAGAACGACGTTCTAATAAGAAACCGCCAAGTTTTATGTCTGCCCGACGAAAATGATGTGATATAGTGAAGTGTGTGTTAAGACAACATGATGCCAACAATAATTAACCTTAGGCCATATACAGAAATGCCAAGTCTAGTTCATTAAGAGATCCAACCAGTTCTTGTCAAGATTGAGAACCACGATCTACAAGCCAAGCCAACCTAGCGTTCGAGAGATGCCGCTACGGTTCGAGGTGGACACTTTCGAGCCTGCCTGATGTCGTTTCATAGTCTCTATCTCACTCTTGCCGTTGTCGCAAGATGGTGGCCCAGACGGAGTGTTGTTCGAAGCATTTTTGAGGGGCTGATGGATCAAACGGTGTGAGCCTGGACAGACCGGGAAGAACACAGGCTTTTCTGAATATTCCCAGGGCCAAACAGGTTTGGGAGTGACATCCTTCACTGTTTGAACAAGCAGTTAGTAAATAAAGGAATGCGGATGGAAGAGGAGACTCACGCCAAAGATACCAGAATTCTTGATCAACGAGATATCTCAAGTGCTCTTTCTCTACCTGAGTCCAGTTCTCAACATTTGGCAAGACTTTCGAGACATTTGCCCGTGCTCGGTCTCGGAGCGTTACGTGAAGACTGGAATTATCCTCTCGTACCCAGTTGAGATAGGCGTTTACGTATTTCGTTCTCTCGAGGCTGGTAGGGTTGTCGCCTGGCCAAGGTTCAGAGAAGAGTTTGGTGAATCCATCTCTGTCAGGGGCAGTATACTCGAGGTGGTGAACGGAACGAGACGATGTTGTTTCTGCCATCATGTCCTGTAGTAGAGGCGTAGGAGCTGGAGGATACACCGAAGTCGTAATTGTGGTTGACGTGATCGTGGAATTTGATGTTATCGCACCAGGACGGTAGGATCTTTTCGATGAGAGTGTAGAGAATTTGAAGGATGTACGAAAACCTTTTTAGTTTAATCGAGTATTTTATAGGACAAGGCTGCCTAATCTACGATGATTTGCCAAAGTGAAATAACGGGAAGGTGCAGGAAAGCCGCCGGTGCCTGCCAGTTGCCGTTTCCGTTTCCCGTTTGCCGCCAAAAAGCCCAATTTCACAAATACCTTACCTAAACAACAAAGACCTGTCACACATCAACAACCCCTGACTTTTCACTTCACCCGCCCGCAACAACAAATCGCCAAAATCACTTGCGTTTACGATGCCGAAAGCGCCTCCATCTGGCCCTCGCGCTGACCGATGGCGACCCGGTCCCTATGGAACCTGGGTCTCGCCCAGCCTAGCTGGTCAGTATCCCTCAACTACGTTTGAAGCGCGTCGTCAGCGCGAAGAATACCCTTCTCCCCGTTCCCGCTCGCAGACGGCAGCTTGCGAGCCACGCGCTGCCTCGAGGGTTAACAGTCCTCATGGAACTCCGGTTCAGCAGAGTCGAATGTCGACTCCCAGCTACCGCCGTAACGAAAACATCCCGCTTCATCGCAGTCCGCTTTTTCAGGACTTCAATCTTCCCGGGAGTTTCCCCTTTGAGGAGTCTGAGATGCATCAGCAGCCCCAGGTACCCCAGGAACCGCTACACGATTTGCAGGATCAAGAGGCTCAACAGCCACGACACACTTGGGAACCACAGAAGCCTCTGCAGAACCAAGAGGCTCAGCAGTCGCAACAGCCGCCCCAACATCAGCGATTCCATCCAGCCAGACCCAAGCGTGAGTTGACTCGAGTCGACCGAATGTCCCTCCAAGCTGTATCCCGACCCACCCGTCGAGGCAAGCAGCTACCTGGCCTCAGAGTTCACAGCCAGGGAGGAGGTGTCCAGTTGAACGTCTTCTCCAAGGTACACACTACCGCGAAGACCATCTCGTTCAACGTCGAAGATGAAGAAGCGCTTCTCAAGGCCTACCGCCATGTAAAGGCCATGAACCCGTCCGCCGCTGTTGGAGGTATCATGTTCAGTGTGGCCCCCAAGGCTGCAGATCTCGCCCTGGTCGACAATCTCAGCTGGGACGTTCTTGCTGGTCGCCATGGCACTGGTGATAAATTCTCTATCAACCTTGCCAACAACAAAAGCTACTACCGTTTCCACTGTGAGTGCCCCTTCGGGTTAGTTGAGTGATTGAATACTAACGCTTTGCAGTCTGAGCCTGGAAGTCATGAGTGGATCTCTGTATGGTATAGGGCTGAGTTGGAAAAGACCGAGGCTACACGCGCTGTATGAAAGAAGGGTCACATAATGGGGTCATGCAGATGTATATTGTCAATAGTTCCGTTGTAAGAAGTCAACGCTATCAAAAGAATAAAGTGTAATGGGCAATTGCGCCTTGCTTCCCGATAATCCACAGGATCTCGCTACCGCCAATGATGTATGCTATTCCTTCATCTTGTCTTTTGTCCCTCCAGGAGATTCGTCTCCACTCGAATCCGACTTTACAGTCGAGTCACCAGTCCTGTCATTCTCGTCCAAAATTGACAAAGTTTTAACTGAAAGCGGTCAGCTACGCTTGCCTTTGTGTTCAATGAATGTGGGAAACCTACCGAGTAGAAGTTTCAAGGCATCAATATTTACCGTGGCATCCGCACTAGAACCTGGAATGCGCTTCCCACAAGCTTCATTGGTAGCGTCTTTCAAGAGTTCTTTGATTTTCCTTCTTTCCTGAAGAAGACCATCAGCCAGTTCACGTACGTCGCTGTCAGACATGCTCTTCAAGTCGCCCACGTAGCGCCCATCCCGGTCCTGTCGTTCTTGGGGTTTGATTCTGATTTGGAAATCATGCGGGAAGAGAGGAGTCCAGCCCTCTGATGAAGAGGAGCTCGGCGTAGGAGAGAAGTCCTGGGCCTTTCTTTTCCCTTTCCCTGAATGAGTCGGTGGAGGAGAGACGTCCTGGGCCTTTTCTTTCCCTTTCTCTGAATAGGGCCTCATATTCGGGCTGTAGGTGTCTCGGGCTGCAGCAGTGCCTGCTGTGCTACTTTTGCCAATGTATAAGGGCGCGGAAAGGGTCCAATTGTATTTAAACGGGTCAACCCAAATGTCCGGTAGTCCAGATCTCTTCCGAAGCTCAAGGCTGAGAAAATCACTGGTATCGATTGGGTACGATAGATCTGGACTTTTCATTGCCATGGCGAAACGGTCAAGTAGATTATCAAGTTCTTCCAATGGAACCGGTATTGCTCCGCGCCACAAAATTCGAGGCATGTTCGTAGCTAGGCGGCGGTAAACCATATCAGCTGTAGGGACCGGGTGCTCAGAACCTTTCTTGCACATCTCTTCAGATTCATACCCGATTGCCTCCTCAGGGGAAACCATTATGTGCTTGTCTTTCTTTCTGAAAGCCCGTTGTGCGGCCTGCTTCCTGAAATCATATGCAATAACTTGGAATCTTGCGTAAAAGCGATGTCTCGTAGGGGGAGGAACAGTTGGACTCCATTCTTCCAGCTCCTCCGCGGAAATTAATCGCGATTCGTCAATGCTCGTCATGCTGTCCTGACGCACTCGTTTAGCTGGAGGTTCATCATCAGGCGGTGAAAGTTTACGGGTGTGAGGAGCACTCTGATCTGGATCATCCTGGTCTGGGTTGTTTTGTTCGATCGAAGACATAGGGCTTCCATATTCGTTGTCATCTTTCCCGGGTGTAGAATTGTCTTCTCCAGGTGTTGTAGTATCTTGTCTGGGAGTTGAAGCATCCTCTTCGACAGCAGAGGTATCCTCTTCGGCAGTAGAAGTATCCTTATCAGGATTAGGATTCTCCTTCTCAGGAGCAGTCTTTTCAGAGTCTGACATCGCGATGGCTGGTATTATGCTAGACTAAAATAATGAAGTTGAAAGGTTCAAAAATGGTGAGTCTGCACAAATTAGCTTCATAATGAACATGTGCTGAAGGTTTGCTCTTGCAGCATGAATCACTTCTTGTCGTTGTTGAATCTGTGGCTGTCTGGTCGCAGCTTTCGCATGTGATGCCTTCATATGGAAGCGAAAGGGGCAGAAGCGAGCATCGTGGTTTCCATCCGACCAAAGGTCGATTCCAATAACCATTAACTACCTCGGCAGGTGCCCAGATCCTCCGGCCCTTGGAAAGAAAAATTGGAATTGATTGGAGAGGGCGTTTCATGGCGAACCTAAAGGAAGTGAGTTGATACCTTCGCTTGGTGGAGATAAAGGCTGAAGATGGAGAACGTCGCGAATGTTGTTGGCTTTCAGGCCGTATCTAGTATGTTATCATGACTTTAGAAGAGTTTAAAAGAAAAAGAAAAGCAAGATTGAACAAGGCTGAAAGTCGTACAGAAGTTGTATTTAACACCTAGCAACCCTTCTACTCAACGTGACAGCCTCTTAGCCAATGTTATAGACAAAGACACTTGCCGCCTAAACCCTTGATACGTGTGTTGCCGATGTCTGATCTCACAGCCTTCCATGTCTGCCCTGCTGTTGCATCCAATATCTAGGGCCGGTAGGGGGATGAGCGGCCGGATGTTCATGAAACGGCTGATACCCCGTGCCCTGACCGCCTCCCCCTTGGCGTCCGACTGATCTCTCCGCTGCCGATGATGGTGGCTGTCTACGACGCTGACTTCGTGTCTTTCTATCCTTTCTCGACTGCCATGGTCGTCCTCTGTCTTGGCCTCGGCCGGGGTTTCGGTTTCGTTTGCCAGGTCGTTTTCGTCCTTGTCGAGGATTGTTAAACCCCTGGCCCTCCTGCATGCCGACATCTTCTTCCTGCTCGTTGATCTCCCCCTCGTCAGACGACTCGAATTTAGTCACCTCTGCGTCACTGGGGTTTCCAAGTCGAAATTGACCTTGTGTTGTCGGATCACGGGGCATTTCGATGAAGGACTCATGAGGTCTGTTTGGCCGAGTATCATCGCGATGATTCATGAAGGGATTCTGTGCTTCAATAGGCATGTACCTGTACTCAGATTCAACACGAGGCTGGCGTTGTTCGTAGTTACTGTACCCAGGGAAATGCGCATCATTCCTGTGTGCAAACTGTCCACCATGCTGTTCATCGTCCGGGAAATTACCTGTCATCGCAGCGTCAATTTGGTTCCGATCGTTGGCATGAACTCGGTCTCCGTAACTTTGGTGACTAAATACAGGCACTCGCTGGTTCTGTTGGTTCATGAGTGTGCTTCTGGCAAGCTCGCACCGCTTGTATCTCTGCAGGTTCATCCAAGATCTCTTGTACGCCTCCTGAAGTTCTGGAAGTCCCACAGGGTAACCTCGCGATGTGCGACCGGCGGAGTAGACTTGGAAGTGAGTCTCACAGGAGACATTCATTCCGTAATCGTTCAGATTGTCCAGAGCCTTGATGACAACTCCAAGATCTTGAGTTTTGACAGGCGTGTTGCTGCTTGATGTTGCGTCTTCGGAGAGGGGAGTGTGATTGAGGATTCGGGTGAGTAGTTTCGCGTGAGGCGTCATTGAGAGCCCATTGTCATTCAACTGCGCTTGATGGTTGCGGAATCGCTCAACAACTGATAATGGGGCGCGCAATGGTTCGAAATCACCACAGTGGAAGTGGTTCAGGATGCGACGTTCTTCTTCTGAAAAGCTATGGTGTGAGCGTCCTCGACATATCGCAGCCCATCTGATTGCGATGGGGAGGAATCGATATGTGTTTGTGTCGTTGAAGAAACGGTGCGTCATTACTCTCTTGAGTTTCTCACAAAAGTGATGTGACCACAATGGGCTTTGCACCATCTGTCCCTGGTGCGGGATGCTCTCATTACCGCCGTTGTCGAACTCGAAGTTGCTATACATAGACAGTAACGAGAGAGGGTCTGTGTCAAAGAGATGCTCGGAAAGCTTCCATACTGCCGATAGGCTACCCCCGCCGTTGGGCAAACGGTCGATGGCTGTTTTGATCAGACTGTTCTCCCAAGAAGCACCCAACTCATCTTCTTTCATTTGGTTCCAGACTTCGACGGGCTCATGGCGACATGAGGAGTTGGATTGTTCCCTTGCTTCGACTCTTTCTTTTGTAACAGGACCAGATAGCTTGTTTCGTTCTTTCAATGAGTTGACTCCTTTGTGATACGCCGAACTCAACTCGGCACAGGCCTGCGCTTCGCGATTGTTGGATGAGACCAAAGCCCCCAAGGTTGGAGCTTCCTCATGATCGGCCAGTGTGAGATCAATAACTTGGTTTGAGGAATCTTCTTGGTCACTGGGGATGTAGTCTTCATCCATCCAGATTTGGTGGTTGTCGTTGCCATGATCGCTCAGTGTCCATGATTGCTTGGGGAGATTCGGAGGCTGTCCGGGGTTGACCTTCTTGGCCCTGGAGCCAGGAGGCCTTCCACGTTTCCTGCGTACCCCTTCAGGCCTGAGGACACCATCAAAAATGAGGCTTGATGGCTGAGGCCCGGTTCTCATGCCGTCATCTGCAGCGGCCTGTTCACTTTGAGAGGCTCCAGGCTCCTCTACGTCCATCCTATTGTTGAGAAGCTGGTCTTCGGGAGGTCAATGACTGTCGTTCATATTAGACTGTCTTTGCGTGTGAAAGCGTGTTTGCAGATTGTTGGGGACAGGTTGTAGATGGAAATGCGAGAGTCTGCTATACGTGTGATTAGGGCTAGGATCGGAGCGATTACGGACCACCAGTTGTGAGTCTGGCACTTCCTGTCACTCTCGCCGGCTTGCCAGTGTCAACGGCAGACAACCTTTTCAAGCGTAGTAATCTTTGCTTAATAAGGGGACCAACTGATGACTGCAATGTTTGGTCGACTTGTGCGAACAAAGATGCGTGATTGTTCGGGATCGGAGTGCCAGATGTTTGAAAGTTTACGCACATGCTCAGAAGGTGAACAATCAAGAGGAGAGGAGACTGCCGATCTTGATCGCTCCTCATACTTTCACATACAATGGTTCGTCTTCACGCAAGCACAAAATATCGAACAGTCAGAAGGAAAGCATCAAAAAAGAGGTCAGTCACCAAAGGTATTTCTCGGCGAGGCGTATTGAATAAAAGAGACATTGGGATCATGCACTGGGAAGGAATTTGGATTGGGATATTGTTGAATGGTACGGCATAACAGTGACATATAACTTCTTTCAGGGGAATTGTTAAGAGATCTTGTCTGAGTTCAATGGTGCCCAAGGTCGGCAAGCTCTGCAATTAACTAGGTACTCTTCTTCCCACCAGCCAGTGCTGCCGCTGCCTTCTCGACATCTTCCTTGTCGATCAACGTCCCTTTGCAGTGATAGTCCTCCTTAAGCCGGGCAAAGGTTTGAGATGCCCCCTCTCCCTCTTGTGGGCTGGGACACTTGGCCCATGGCCATAGAGGTCTTTCGTTCTCAGGCATTTTTATGACTGGATATTCTGATCAGCAAAAGTCAGAATACAAGGGAGAGAAATACTCACCGACCCATTGCTCTAGTCGCAAGTATTAGCGGGACGTACACATCCGTTGCCATCTTACTCACTGCCTGTATTCTGAGGCCAAGTCATGAAAGTGCGCTCTTCAACTCTGATGACCGTCCCCGGGTGCTTAGGCGTGTTTGTTAAAGACATTGGATTCTTCCTACTTCGGATAGAAATGCGATAGGGAGACGATCATTTTCCTAGCGGCCGCAGCGTCCTAAATACTTATGAGTAGGCCTTCACCGTTTCTCAGCCAACCCAGTATGACTGGCATCTCGACACTGTTCTTTCATCGATTGAAAATGACTTAGGGGGTGGTTCAGTCCAAAGGAAAAAAGGCAGGATAAGTCGCAGCCTGGTATTTTTGCACTGCCGTTAGAGCACACCGCTTCCCAACAACCCGGAAACTCTGCTGATCTATCACACTCTGTTTAGTAGTCTCTTCTCTATTCTTTCTACTTTTATTTGTTATTTCTCTCTTGTGGGAGCTGAGGCTAAATGGTTATATGATTTATTCACAGATGGGGAACATTAGCCCTAGTATATCTTGAAGAATCATGAGGCTTTCATTCTTGTAAATCAGGCTATCACATTCCATCTTGTCAGGGGTCCACGCAGATGCCTGAGTTTGTGGGTATATCCGGAGCTGCAGAAGAGCTAATCTAGAGGGAATGCAAATATCAAAACGTCACGTGCAGGGAGTGTTAGTAAGAAGATATTTTCTGTGGAACGTTGCCATGATCATGGTGCGTCTCACATAGCTATGTGTTGACGTCTCGACGTACCACAACGTGCAGTGGCCAAGGTTCGGATTTCGAGTGACGAGGTGTTTTGTTTCGTCACCCTGCTGCCAGCATACAACAGATTGCGGATTCATTGACTAATTTAGACTGAGGCGTCAGATTTGATTGACAAGCATATATTTCGCTACATACAAGACGTGAAGCATAAGATCCTGAATTGTCAGAATCTGAGATTTCATGTAACATATGAAACATGGCGCGAAGGGGAATGGAAAGATTCACGGTCATCTGACAAACGAAGCAAACCGCTTTCGGCCGTATGTTTGCCGTTTGCCTAGTCTATCTGATATTTGAATGTGCTTTTGAAAATCATAGACTTACGCGGCCAAGTTTCTGACAAATTTCTCTACGTCAGAAGTCTCACGGCACCTCTTCTCGTAATGTCTTGAATCTCGCGAATGGCAGGTAGTCATAGATTGGAGGGCACGAAAGTAGCACTCTGCGGGGGAACGGTTTCGGTTCAACCTGGATACAAAAGCTTCACCTCTCATACAGGCCCCACTAACGTCATCGGATTTGAGTCGCACCAGGCAAACTCTAGCAGCAGAAAGGCACTAACAGTGAAGGCAGGAACCGGTATGTGGCTTCTTGGAGGTCTCAGTGTAACGCTCTCTTGCCACGGACAACCCTTTGCCCAAGTTCAGTCTTGAGAAGGGTTTATGATTAAATTTGAAGAATTTGCTTGCCACAATAATTGAAGCTCACTTCTGAAAGAGGGTAGGCATAATGAATGAAAACCAGGCCTGCAATGGGTAATAATTCAAAATAGTAGGCTAGTTCACGCCTCAAATAGATCTAAATAGCTAGAAAGCTAAGTACAAGAATGAAAACCTAATAATGGGACTTTGAGTATATAATGACTCAGAATATGCGTACATAAGATCTCGAGAATCTAGTCACTCCTGCCCAACCTCTATCCAATTACTGTCTCGCGCAGTAAAGCCGCTTGTGCCTGGCCAAGGCTAGGATCAAAAAGCTTAGCATCGGGCTCACAAACCGTGTTTGCCTCGGGAGCCTTTCCATCAACTAGATAATTCTCAATTGCTTTGTAGGTACACTCGGAGGGTTGGTTAAAGAAAATGTGCTGTGTTACATGGTCAGAATAGTATCGGTTACGATTTGGATGTGGTCTTACCCCATAGCCGTTGTTCTGAAGGAGAACGTTATTTGGTAAGCTTGCGCTCATGTTCTTTGCAGATGCCAAAGGCGTGACAGGATCGAATCTGCCAGAGATGAGAAGAATGGGGTTTTTGGTCTTGGCATCGCTGAAGTCCCCCATGTATCGCTCTCTTGCTTTCATCTTCCACTGTGCGCATGGGGGAAACATGGCCGAAACTGCGTCACCAAAGAGACCTCCCCTTCGACCAATTTCTTTGTAGACAGGCGTAAGATCAGTGGCATTATGTAGCCGAACTTCTTTGTCTCCACATCGTATGCCCAGCAAAGACTGCGCTCTCTTGTTGGCATCTACTTGGAGTACTGCGGCATAGCGCACAAGAGGCTTTGCATCACCTCGAAGCAACCTATGAATGACTTCGGAAAAGAGGGGGAAAGTCGTAGGGTTTGTGAAAGTGCCCAGGAAGAGGCTAGCCAAGTAAGAGTAGTCTATGATGGTGCTATTATATGTAACAGGGTTCTTTTTCAGGTCGTCGAGAAGGTCAAAGATGCCAGTTCGTAGTTTATCAGCATTGTCGAAATCTTTTGTCAAGTTGCAGTTGTCGGGGCGTTCGAAGCAACCTTGGATGAAACCATCAAGGACGTCCGGAATGTTATCGACCTGTTCCGTCTCCCTGTGAAGTATCAATTTAGCCTTGACTGTCATCTTCCAAGATGCTTCATCTATACGTACATTCCTCGATAGTATTGGTGTGAATTGACAACACCATCAATGATGATCTTGTCGATACGCTCAGGGAACAAGGCAGCTGCAGTGGCACCCAGAATTGTACCACCAGAAATGCCTAGAACTGAGTTCAGTGACAACGCACAGTTTTTAGCATTAACAACATACCCCAATACCGCAATAGTCCGTCCTCGTCAAGAGCGTCAACAATTTGCATCATATCCCTAGCCACAAAGGACATGCCAAGCAGTTCGCCTGTTTGATTGTTATTTTGGTAGCAAGCATTGGCTTGAGCAGCTCCTTCGGCCCACATTCTTCCAGGTGCCACGTCGGAAGCATTGGAGAACGTGGCACCAAGTCTAGCTTCGGCGGAGTCAGGTTCCCAGCATATGGCTGGTATGGTGTTCGCGGTCCCCCTATACTACATCAGATGATTTGAGAGGTGATAATCACAAGAGGTGGTTGCCTACCGGGGATCAAAAACAATGAGATCAAACTTGCCACCGCTGCCCCTAGTACATACTGTTAGTCCAAGTAGCAGCTGAGAGATATGCGACTTACTTCAACATCTGGCGAGCGTAAATAGCCATATTGTTTACACCTTCCACCCCGGGCCCACCAAAGTTGAGAAGAATGCTTCCCTTGCTTGGGCCGTTCGGAGCTGGTACTTTGATTAGGTCGAGGTAGAGTTTCTTGTCACTCTTTGGTTGAGTGTAATCCAAAGGTACTGCAAGCTTTGCGCATTTCATCTTGAGGTCAAGAAGATTATAATCAACAGCTAAATTACAATCACCCCATTCGATAAGCTGCAATCCCTTTAGGACATCATGTTAAATAGCTTTAGCTGCTACCCCGCCAAATATCAGGGACAGCCGTATAATTGTCTTGTGTAGAAGCATGCTGAAAGATGATGAATGAAGGCTTGTTACTGGAATGATTCTAAAGATATGCCAAGAGGGAGTTCCTTGGGCTTTAAATACTTGAACCCATCTCGCCTGATGATCCAATAGCAGGGGTTTCAAACGCTGTATACGATTTGGACGAGCTGTGAGCACTTCGTTCCTTGAAAGGGAATATGTCGCGACTCCATGATGATGCAGATTGCAAGGCGATCTTAATCGCCGGGCTGAGCTTGTTGGCCGAGTCTATGGAACTAACAATCCAGATTTAAGTTACCAGAAGCTGGATAGTCGCATCCAATCAGGTTTGCGATGATTCCCAAAATGGAAAAACATTGCGCCTCCCCACATGCACAACATGAGAGAATCCTCCGGGGCTGAGTTTCGGGACATGGGTCTCTACTAGCGGGCTCGTATTATACAGGGTTCGAAGTGGGAATTAAATTGATCTGTTGTCAAGGATCGTTGAACCACTCACAGGGAGAGATCACCCACAAAGGGTCATTTAGTAATAAGTGCCTATCATCTTGACATCTGCCAAGTCACAGTCATTCCGAGGCGTGATTAGCTTGATCCCAATTGTTATAGCTAATTGGTGAACAGCGCTGGCTATGGAGAAAATATGTTTCTTGATATCCATCTCTTGATCAAACCCGACTGTTCAGAGGGAATGCACATCTCACGACTGGCACTGACTGATAATTTGGTGCTCGTGAGGGGATTTAGACTCTCGGCAAGGATTCGTACCTAGGATAACACAAGGACCTGCAGCTGATGCTTATATTGAGGTTGGGACCTCGCTTGGCCAAAGACGTACTGGGTGGCTTTGCGCATACTGACAGTTCCTGTCTCGATGTAGTTTCGTTTCTTTCTCTATGTTGCATTCTACATCAGTTTTCCTTCCCCCGAATGTTCGTGAACATCCTCGTATCATATCTGTTATGTAGCTCAGCTAGATATTGTTTATTCTAGGGCAATTAGCGAGACACGATAACGATATTGAATTGAGTCATTGCAAGTTGGTAAGTGAGTGAAATACGGCTCGGCTCCCGCGCTGATTCAACATGTTCTTCCTGGTTATCGAAAGCAGCTGAATTGGGGCTGGAAGATAGCTTATGATTGGTCATTTGTTCGGGGAAACTTGCCGTGCTTGATATTGTACGCTAACTTAGCAGCAAGATTTAGAAAGCCACCCTGTAGCAGACAATAACACTGCGCTTCTCCTGGCCATGCCCTACAAAGCATAAGATCTATTAATCACACTACTCGAGCGATCTGAGCAAAAACAATTTGGTCTTGTATCGCGCTTCATTCGGCGTCTCGGTCAAGATGAAGCATCACGTTGTCTTTTTGGAGTCCGCCAACTCACCATTGCCTGACTTTGTCTTTCCTCACACTTATCGACGACATGCCCACACGCAACCTCACGAGATTGCAAAGCGTATCAGGGATGCAACAATAGTGGTCACTGGCGTACTGCCCATCACAGAAGATCACCTTGACCAAGCCCTCAAGCTACAATGCCTGGCCATCACCGCGACAGGGTGCGAATGGCTGGACCGCCAAGCATTCGCCAAGCGCAATGTTACTGTGGTCAACTGCCCGCAAAACAACGTTGAGGCAGTCGGCGAACACTTTCTCGCGCTATACTTTGCGGCTCGTAAGAAGGTCGTCGAGGTGCACAATGCTATTACAGGGCCGGGCAGAGACTGGATGCTCGAAGGCTCCCTCACTCCGAGGTGGACTCAAGGGCCGCCTTTGAGTTGTGGACAGGAGTCGTTGGGAATCATTGGTTACGGCGCTCTTGGTCGAAAAATTGAGAGTCTAGCTAGGGCTGTTGGGTTCGGGAACGTCTTGATCGCGGAGCGAAAAGGCGAGGCACAAGTGCGCCCCGGAAGAATTTCTTTCGGCCAGCTCATGAAGACGGCAACGACTATTGTAGTCTGTTGTCCGAAGGATGCACAAACGGCGTCGCTCATCTCAAGTCCAGAGTTTGACTTAATGAGAAAAGAAGCTCTGATATTGAATCTGGCCAGGGGCGGCATTGTGGATGAGTACGCACTCGCTCGTGCTTTGAAAGAAGGCAAGATATTTGGAGCGGCCTCTGATGTCCTAGAGACGGAGCCTGGCTGCATTGGTACTTCTCCTCTGATACCCGACGTTGCAAGCAGCGAGCAACCCGTGCCGAACCTTACAATTACTGGCCACGTGGCTTGGTTTTCTCAAAAGAGTATGGACAATATAGCCTCCCTATTGAGGCTTGGAATTGAAGGTTTTGTACAGGATACATTATTGGATCCTAATTCGATTACGACGGCTATTGTGCATCAGGGAAATATCTTGAAGTAGAAGAATACGCATAGACTATATCCTACTTCTTGGTTCACCATTTTTTATTAGCTTCATCGATTGTTCCATCACTTTTTTGGACGCAAGGCTTTCACACAATAACCAAAAAGTGATTGACTTCGATTCGAGTTGTGCTTGTAATAATGATTGATTGGTAATTATTCACATTCATTTGAGTCCCAACCAACCTGTCGGACGTCCACCAGGAGCTACCCTGGCCAATGCAACAACCATTGTCATATCGCGGGCAACAGGAACCCGAGTTCGCTCCAAACCTCGCCTCTCGATTGGCTTCGGGGTGATTGTATCGACACTAAATGAGAATTGGGCATGCCCTTCTGCAGTCTCGGGAACCTTTTGGAGCGTGATCTTGTCTGATGCAACATCAAAAGCGTCGACGGTAACCTCTAAAACCGGATCAGACGCCGCCGTGATGACGCCTTGCAAAGTGACTCGGAGCTGGTTGTCACTCTCCGGGATGACCTCAAATTTCTCCACCCTTAACAAGGGACGACCTAGAGAATTTTGATGCCCTGCACCCGACAATGACACAATATCAGAGTCCAGCACAGGAGTATGAGGAGGAGCAACACGATGCTTGGTTTGTGCTTCATATGCATTGGCCCATTGAAGCAGTTTGACGTCGTCATACGCCCTTCCAGCAAACGTTAGGTTCACCGGCACCATCTTATCGCTCATGAGCCCCATTGGCACCGAAACCGAAGGAATTCCTAAATGACGCATAGCTCGGTTACCGTTGCTGTAATATACGCCATTCCTCCATGCCAGGTCCGAGCCTTCAAAGCTCGAGTCGGCGTTGGCGGGTCCTACGTCTCCTGCAGCTGGGAACGCGACGCAATCACAACCAAGGTCACTCAGCCAATCCTCGAGAAGGACCTTGCGCATTCCTTCTAGTGCTACGACAGCCTCTTTGAGGCCATCTACCCCGAAAAAGGTTGTGTCATGGAGGTATTCTGTCAGTTTGTGGTATTGAATGGCGTTGGCAGTTTCAAAATTTCGCAGCTCGGGTTCCGTACGTAGAGACTCGGGGTAGATGTTGAAAGGATCGACAGCGGAGAGGTTAGGTATGGCAGAATCTTCAAAGCCCTTTAAGAAGTCATTCCAGGCATGCGCAATGAGGGGCCCTCTCTCCATTACGTTCCAATCTGCTGGTCGCCTTGGACATCCTTCTGGCAACAAGTGATCGTTCTCATACGCCGTGAGAGGAGGGAAGTCGTGAACCTGGACAACCTCAGCACCAAGTGCTTCGAGGTCTTTTCGTGCCTGTTGCCAGAGCTCTACCACTTCTGGACTCGTTTCCACTTGTTGTGCTCCTTTGGGTGCAGAGCCACCGATGAACATTTCAGGCACGGCGATCCGTAGGCCAGATAACGATTTGAACGAAGATATTTCCTGGAATGACTCAGGCCTGTCTTGCCACGGGCTCTGAATGTCGACAAACTTTTGTTCTCGCCAAAACTCGCCCTTCTCCACCGGGTCTTTGACAGCCAGCGTGTCCAACAGAACTAGCATGTCTTTCATTGATCTCGTGTGAGGGACTGGCACATCGCAAGTTGGGTATAATGGCCAGGCGCCCCGGATAGAAAGAAAACTCCTCGAAGGTGTATAAGCGATCAGAGCATTGTTCGATGCAGGCGACCGACCAGAGGATACTGTCTCAGTGCCAACGCCAAAAGCGGCGAATGACGCAGCAGTAGAGGCCGCAGATCCATTAGAAGATCCTGAAGCGAATGCTGCAGCAAGATAGTCGAGATTATATGGGTTCTCGGCCCTGCCATAGATGCCTCGTTGCATGCCTCCACATGCGACAGCAGGCATGTTGGTGCGGCCAACAAGTACGCCACCGGCTTCTCGGATTGACTTGACTATGAAGGCATCTTCGTTGGCAACGAGATCTTTGAATGCCGGCGACCCTGCTGCCGCGGTCATTCCCTTGACCTTGAAGCTATCCTTGATGGTGTAGGGAATGCCCTCTAACGGCCGTACAGGCTCTCCGTATGCACGACGATCGTCAGACTGTGCTGCCTCTTCGAAAATGGCCCTGTTCAAGACAGGGATGGCATTGAGGGCTGTATTTCTGCAATCGTAGGTGCTGATGCGACGAAGATACCGGGCGGCCAGCTCAACGCTGGTTAGAGACCCAGAGGCTAACGCATTCTGCAGGTCCTGGATGGAAGCCTCTACGAGGTTGAGCTCCGCCATGTTATGATTGCCAATAATGGATTACACGTTTGAAGTGAAGAAGCGGGCGAAAGAAAATTGGAAATGCACTCCATGGACACAGAGAGTGATTTACATATATTATTAGAGGTCTACCGAGTCACTCAAGATGGGGGTTCGTGTAAATGGATGCCACCGTACCTAACGATTACCCGGAGGCTGCCGACGCTAGCGGATTCCCGCTATCGACAGTCAGCGTCGTCAAATCAAGACACGAGAAAAGACTTTCCCTCCTCAGTTGAGGGGCAATCCAGGGGTGCCCATCCGATGCCGGGATGAGGCCTACACAGCGACGGCTTATAGTATCGAGGGTTGGAAACCATCCCCGAGTTATCGGCGCGACTCGTTGCGGTTGCGATCTGATTGAGTGGACTAATGTTTTGAGGCCATGAGAGTAGTGCTTGGTACGTCAAGAAACTGTCGCACGAATAACTGGAGGTTATCTTGCTCATTCAATTGGCGCAAAACGGGGGGGTTTTGTCCCCCCTTCTCTGCTTTTGAAGTATAAAGATAATCGGGATATTTCGCATTTTCCCAACCAGTGCAGTTGAAACACCGGAGTAAATGTTTGTAGACAGATGGCATTTGAGCGACGCAGGGACTGATATATTGGATATGCAGAGAAAATAGAGTCGGATATTTTATCCAAAAAGATATGAATCTGGTCCTATCTACTAAACTAATTCATGCGCCCTCAATTACTGTGACCTCAATATCTCCGTTCTCGAGCTTATCAGAGCTCTCTGTTGCGACATCCCTCCATTCTAGGTAAAGAATCGGAACTTGGGCGATTTTTCCCCATCAAAAAGCTCAGATGTATCGACATCCTGGGCTCGAAGGTTGACGCCCTGAGCCCTGTTCCTCCTCCTGTTCTCTAGCTTCATCCAACCACCCAGAAACAAAACTCCAGCCATGGCGATGACGTTACAGCAGCAGGTCAGAATCAGAGTAGGGATGTATTTGGGCGCGTACTCGGTGCGGAACGTAGCAGCAGACATGATACCCGCAAAGTTGCCCAAGCCAACCAGCAGACCCGTGGTCGCGGCCCGGCTGCTCTCGTTGAGGTTGTTATTGTTGTGCCACGACTGAACGAGACAAGAAGGGATATAAGCGCCAGCAGCCATGAGAAAACAGGCAAAGTAAGCCACGCCCTGGTGCTTAAGAACGTCAATTGCGACGAGAATGATCATTCCAACGAGTGACGTGGCCAGGGCTCCAAACACATGGAATGTTCGCTCGTGAAAATGGTCTGAAGACTTGGCGACGACAAGCAGGACCGCAAATCCCACAGCGTTGGGAGCCACAGTCCAGAGATTAGTCTTGATGACCGAATATCCAAGCCGTTGAACAATCTGAGGCAAGAAATTCGAGGTGGTGGCGAATGCAACAGGATAAGTGAAGCAGACTATGCACCATAGAGCGAATTTCCAGTCCTTCCACGAAGAGTAGCAGTCCTTCCAAGAAAACTTGGTCTCAACCTGGTTCGAGCCGTCACGAAGGGTTCGGGCGCGAGCGGCGGCCTTTTCCCGGTCGTTAAGGAACCACGCAGTAGCCGGTGAAGCGGGCAGCCAGAAGAAGGAGACGACACCAACAATGACGGTCAAAACACCTTCAATGAGCATCAGCCACTGCCAACCCTGCAGCTTGGTACCCTTAATCTGGAAGACGCCATAGGAAATGGCACCACTGAACGCAGCAGCCAGCAAGGCGCTACCGAAAAAGATGGCGATTCGGAAGCCTAGCTCGGAACGCTTATAGAACAAAGTAAAGTAAAAGACGACGCCGGCAAAGAAACCAGCCTCGCACGCACCGAGGAGCAAGCGCAGAACAAGAAGTCCTGCAAAGTTGGTGCACGCAATCTGGACGATGGCAATGCCGCCCCAGATGACCATGAGAGATGGCAAAACCCATTTGGCTGAGTACTTCTTGGTGAGCAGGTTGAGTGGGAGATCAAGGGTGCCGAAGGGAATGTAAAAGAGCAGGATGAGCAGACTGTACTCGTTGCCCTTGAAATTGAGGTCTTCCTCGATGCCGTCTGTCTTTGCATTGCCCAGGTTGGAGCGGTCGACAGAGTTGAAGAAGTACATGAGGGTGAGAAATGGCAAAAGATACAAGTCTAATTTCCTCACTGTTTTGGTTTCTAGTCAGCTTCTTGCAAAGAGTTAATAGTGATGTTGAGTTTTTACCATATGAGCGCTCAGCCTCAGGGTCAATGACAAGAAGGTTGCTGGGTTCTACAGCGTTGACCGAAGATGATTCAACATCGTTAAACGAGCCGTCTTTGAGATTGGAGTCAGTCTTCATGTTGGTTGTCGTTGTATCTGGGTAGTGCAGCGGAACCTTGGTGAAACAACAAGACTGTAGCGATTGATGAAGATTGAATGATCGTCCCCACCAACATATTATATACATGTGTTGGCGGTATTCCCGGTTGCACTTCTCCGCGATCTACTGTGGCTCCGTCTCCGGATGTTCGCTGGTGGAAACCGAAATCTCAAGCTTATCGTACGGAGGATGTCATCGCAGCCCATCTGATTGGTCAATCCAGGCTATCCACTGCGAAATCCACGAAGCAAGTCTTAGCGAGTCTAGTGTTATCGCCGCTTGTCACAGGTTGCTAAGTCAAGGTTTGCAGGGAATATTTACCAGGGTGATACGTACCTACTTATGGAGAACTGCAAGGCAACCCGATATCTCTCACAATCCTTCCAACCTTTGGCTCAACTGGAGAAAGGAAAGCAAAATCAGACAATGCAACACCCGAAAAAACAGCAGATACGGACAAGAACCCGTTCGCTTGGGGGCTGTTTGACCTGCAGAACCCGCAAGGTCAAGTGTGACGAAACCCAACCAACATGTCGCCAATGTCAGCGATCGCGACTTGTCTGTGGTCGCTACCAAGCCAAGATTCGTTTCGTGCACTTTTCCCCGTATGGGAATGGACCACGAAATGATGCCAGTGAGAACGATGGCGGACACAGCCGTCGGATACTCTTCACCGGTATGTATTGAAGATGATTCACTACGACAATTATGCTGATCAATGGCAGAGCTGGAACGAGCGGCCATGTCCAGGCATATGCAGGAGGTCATCGACGAGGATCACATTGATCAGCTTCTTGATTCCCTAGACACTGGCCCCATAGACAGATTACCCCAGGAAACTCCGTTCCTGGTCTTTCAAGCCAATCATGTATCCACTTCTGAAGTGTCCAGCGAGCCCATGGGGTCTCCGCCGGATCCTCCTCTGAGCCCGCTCTCCCTAGGCCTACATCCAGATGTCGACCTGAACATGGTACCCGTGTCATGGCCTGATATTCCCCTCGGAGCCGTTCACGACTCTACCCTTGACCACTTGGTCGTCGATGTTGAAAACGCCGGCAACAATCCTGCTATAGATTTCTCGTCCATCTTCACACTTCCAAGCCCTGTGCCGGTGTCCCTCACTCGGCACACGCCAAGCCCATCGCCTCTCGATCTCTACATCAGCCATGGCTTCAGTGAAAGCCTCGACACCTCGGTCTCTTCCCACGCATCCTTTCTTCTCGAACACTACAAATCCCAGATGGACAAGCTCTTTTCCCCCTTCCGCGTCCGCAAATCCCCATGGAGCATCCTGCACTTCCCACGTGCCCTTGCGGCCCTATCAGAGTTGAGCATATTCAAGAGGACTAACCACGCCCAAAAGTCGCTCTTTTATGCTGTGCTGGCCGTCAGCGCTTTCAACTGGGATAATATCTCCCGTGAGGGCAGCACGACGTATTGGCGGTCAGTCGGAGAGGGCTTTCGCCGTGAGGCCAGAAAGGAACTTGAAAGCACTTGCGAGACCGAGTTGGCAGGGGAGAAGAGTTCGAAGTATAAAGATATTCTCATGGCCATCTTGACAATGGTTACTATTTCTGTAAGATCTCCCCAAACACACTGTTGGGAGCACAAACTCACCATTGACTAATTCAGGTTGTCACTGGCCAACAAGAAGAGGCCCGCTCATATCTACTGAACGCCGAACTATTCGTTAGCCTTCGCGGGACACGCAAAGTCATCAAGTCGAGAAAAGTCAAGCTCCTACATTCTATATATCTATTCCTTCGAGTCATCGAAGAGAGCACCTACATGTATCCTCCCGAGAAACGACCTCTCACAGATTTTTCACAATCCACAGAAAACATGCGCTTCCCCTCATTAAGGACGCAGAGTCTATGCATGGGACGAGACCTCGACACGTCATGTGGCACAGAATTTGAGTTTGGTCTGTTTGGGGAGCTTGACAGCCACAAAAATCAAACCTTTAAGGAGATCTATGGTTTTCCTGACGAGCTTTTGTCATTTATTTCTCGCGCCACGTTCCTTGCAAACCAGATTTCAATGCACAAGACACAGTTTCCCGGTTCGTCCATGACTATCGGCCTTGAGGATCATTGTACAATCCTCGAGAATGAGATTTGCTCGTGGGACGACTACAACGACGACACAAGAACGGACGCCCATGATTCAATTGCAGCCCTTGCTAACCGTGCCATCATGTCTCACTTCATCACAGCCATTCACTCTGCAATCGCCATCTTCTTTTATCGACGCGTTCGCCAATTAAATCCGTTCCTACTCCAGCCTTTGGTCGAAAAGACAATCGCAAACCTCGAAGCATTCGAGCAAGAACAGCGCAACTTTTCCCTCGTCAACTGTGGCATCGTCTGGCCAGGTTTCATCGCCGGAGCTGAAGCAATCGACCCAGCTCTGCAGCTGCGTTTCTTGAGGCATTTGCAGGATTGTTCCAGCTCAAACGGAATGCATAACTTTGGTTCTGCGGCGGAACTCTTGCAGGACCTGTGGACTAGGAGAAGAAAGGGGAATCAACATATGACTTGGATGGACCTCGTCAGAGAGCGTCGAGTGGCACTCGTTCTCACATGATACTTCACTCTGCTAAAAATCAAGAACTTGGCTGATTATTCAAATTCAAACAAGACCAGTGCCGAGTATTGTTTGCCTACTTTCCACTACCAAAATGCATGTATTCTCCTCTGGCAATCAATACCTTATTTTCCTCTCTATTTGCGAAAAGCACCATCACATAAATGGTCCTCCACCTCGACATCTGGTTGAAACTCGCAGTATAAACTATCAGCACTCGACGTCATCTTGAATGTATAAGCAGCCACATGGTCCTGAACAATCTGCTTAGGTATGCCATTTGCAGCGGCTGCTTCCGCTAGCAGTTGGATCTGGCAGCTCTTCTCCATCAAGGTGAACAGATATGCTGCCTCGTCAACTGTTTGACCAACCGTCAACAGACCATGGTTTGCCAGAATCATGACTTTGCCCTCGGGCCCAAGTGCATCAGCCAGTCTCTCGCCTTCCTCTTCATCAAACACGACACCCCCAAAATCCTTGTAGACAGCCTGCGCCTTATCGAAAAAGATACAGGCGTCTTGGTTGATCATCTCTAGAGGCCTTGCAAAAGTAGACCAAGCCTTGCCGTGAATAGTATGCGCGTGGCAGGCGGCGTTGACATCTGGTCTCGCCTTGTGTAATGCACTATGGATAAGGAAGCCTGCTGCGTTGGACGGCCGGCTCATGTTCCCCCCTATAGCCTTGCCGTCATAATCAACCAGAACCATATCCGAGGCTTGCATTAACGGCCATGGACGACCAAGAGGATTTGTCCAGAAGGTGTGGAGGTTCTCGGGGTCTCTGACGGAAATATGACCGGCCATGCCCTCGGCATAGCCTTTGCGGGCGAAGATGCGAAAGGCAGCGGCCATGTGCTCTAGAATGTGCGTTCGCTCTTCATGATAGGAAGGGAATTTCGGGATGCCAGCAAGGGTCATGCCCTGGGAGAGGGCCTCGAGAGGTGTCTTGTCTTGCTTTGCACACGGAACCCATTGCTTCTTGTCGGACGACAGGGTGTCGGCCATTGAAGATGTGAGATCGGTGCTCGAGTGTGGGGCCATGATAAGGACAGAGATTGATGTTACGTATGAGAGAGTGTCTAGGTAGGAGGGTCTTGGTGTTGGCTAAGGGCTGATACAAAGTTTAGAAGGAGTGATAATCGGATCTTGGGAAATGGACGAGAGCTACACTGATTTATCTGGGTATAGGATGATAGCAGTGCAAAGGGATTTTTCCCAATGATATGCGTGGCAACTCGTTGACCTGGTGTTGGATCGATGGTAAAGTCATCCCGAGCTTTCTGGTTAGTGTGGCGCTAGACTTTGGCAAGCCATGCCGAACTTCTCTCGGCTTTAAATGCCTGTGGTAATTAATAGTTCAGATTAGTGGCCACGACAACCCTAGAGATACTTGCCGATCTGCATTGAACTGATTTAGCCAATAGATAGCTCGACAATTCAAACAGCTTCATTGTAAGCCAATTTACCTAGTCATGGTTTCTTAACGCTAAATTACAGAATGGAAAGGATTCAAGTCTTTCATGAACAAAAGTACCGGTACGCTTTCTTCCACAACGGTCATGTCACTCTGGCCTCCCGTTCTTGATCACTCATCAGATGAACGCGGTACCACCGTGTAGGCAACAGCCGCATACGCGATCTACACCATGAGCATATCTGAATATAAGGCAATTAGCGTCATGCAGGTCTGCCTTCACCAAATTCTACATACGCAGTTCTACTTCAGCTACTTTCGCCTTCAGCTGCCGGGCCCATGATATCTCGCAGAAGCAACACTGCCTGCTTCCAATCCTTCATCACACCTCCCTCCCCATTCCTTCCAGGTCTTCTATCTATGTCACTTCTACTAGAGCAGAAGCTCTAGAAACCAGAATTATAATTATTATAATAGTGAAATTATATTAAAAATAATATAATATTAAATATTTTATAAGTTTATTTT